>NQII01004618.1:107841-197446 GCA_002778355.1 Clitarchus hookeri | reverse complement strand
TACAGGGAGGGTCTATTGACGTTTCTGGGTTAAAGCCTTCTAATTTTCTCCGACCAACTTTGTTTGACCTTACCCTGGCTGTAGGATGTATACTTTTCCTAATTAAAAATGATAATTTATGTATTAGAACAAAATAGGGCAAGTATCATTCTCATTATAAAATGTTGATATTATTATTGTCTTAAATTTTTTGTCAACTTAACTCTTTACGATATAAATTTACAAAAATTTTAATTTATGAAAAAAATTATGAGGTTAAAAATAATCCTCTTTGCATAAATTAATACTTTATCGTATTATTTTTTCCCGCACGGAAAAAATCTGTTTCTAAATATTGATAGAATAAAATGGCACGTTAAAGTGCTAAGAGTCCACGATGGTGAAGTGGTATAGACTACTTGCCTTTCCACCACAGCAAACCAGTTGCTATTATGCGAGACTATTCCCAAGTTTGGTATGTGGAAAACGTGGTGGATCAACCTGAGCAATGCATCTGCATTCAGGAGCAATTCTCAAGCTCAGATCCAAACCCTGTCCAACCCAGGTTTTTAAATGGTTAAATTAAGAATTTGTTGGTTTAATCCTCTTCAGACATACAGTATAACTAGCGTGATTATGGGGAGTTCGGTGCATGGGTCTGGTGGCTCGAAGCGTCGGGGCTGTTCATGCTCTGTCGATCCGGTTCACTCGGAGGCCATCTTTATCTTGACGGCCATGTTGGATCCATGTGACCGTGACCTTGAACATTTACCTTTGACCACAATAACCTTTCTCCTAAAAAATTCAAAAATTCAAAAAATGTAAAAAATTCCCCAAAAAATATAAAATTTATAAAAAAAATACATATTAAAATATTAAAAATTATTAAATATTTTTAAAAAAATAATTTATATACATTTTTTACGTGTTAAAAAAAACTTACATTTCCAGATGTAACACCCAAACCCCTCTCCAGGCATACTCATTCTGCCATCTTGGTAGGTGCAGTAAACCATCTTGGTAGGCGTCACAGTCAACGTCCACCGCCTTGGTAGGTGCAGTTGGGGACTGTTTCAATGGTCCGCCATCTTGGTAGGTGCAGTCCACCATCTTAGTAAGTGCAGTTCCCCATCTGGACCAGTACAGTTCGACATCTTGGTAGGCATCACAGACACCGTCCGCCATCTTGGTTTTTCATTCGTCGTTTGTTTATACATAACTGGAATTTGTCTCTCACCTTCGATCGACTGCTCTATTAGATTTCATGTGTTTTTGTCACCTAGGTAGTACTAGTTTACTAATTTACCCACCAGGCGAGTTGTCGATTTAGCCACTAGGTGGCAGATATATTTGTTTATGTTTTGAAAGTAAAGATTGCGCTGTCGGCTCTCTCCATACTGGATTCTATTTTCAACACCTAGGTGGCGCTATTTTCTCGATTTCGTCACCAGATGAGCCGCCGATATAACCGCCAGGAAGCAGCCATATTTGATTGTTTTTTAATTATAGGTGGTGCTGTCGGTACCCTCCGTGTTAGACTCTATTTTCAATAAATAGGTGGCATCAATGTCCTGATTTCACTACCAGGAAATATGCCGGTACCCACTCATTCTGACGATTTAGTTGCAAAGTGAGCTGTCGGCACTCATATTTATAGTCATAAGAAAGTCTGTAATATTTCATTCCTGTTTTCAAAAGTATAATTTTTCCAATCAGCAGTAAACCTATAAGCATGAATCATTAAATCGATATTTATTTATAATTTTCTTTAATTAAGGTCGACAAAAAACCTGTTTCGTTTTAATGCTAATTAAATTACCATTGAAATTTAGTGTTTATTCTGTTACCCCTCACCACAACACTTTAGTCCAACCAATTATTCACCATTGCTTAATCCCTTATCACTACCGCTCTTGTTTTCAGCATTGTCCACCTGAGGAAAGTACAGGATGTGTATAAAAGAATACCCCAACTTTGAAGGTCTATAATATCAAAACCAAACAACCTACAACCTTAATTGACAAATTAAATTAAACGTGGAACCATGACATTTGTTTACCATACATTCATAAATGTTGAATGTGACCACCATGAGCGGCCCGAACGACAACTACGCGATAATCAAACTCGTTCCACACTCTTCTCAGCATGTCCGGTGTTACGGTTTGGATGGCGTCTGTAATTCTCGTTTTGAGGTCATGAATGTTAGCCGGCAATTGTAGACCAAACACTTAATCCTTTATGTACCTCCATAGAAAAAATCGCAGAGGGGAAGGGGCACTCAGTGATAGATTTTTCGTTAATATTTACTCTGCAACATGCTGTTTTTATGCTTCTTTTTCGTGACATATATTTACATTATGTAGTTTTACAGTATTTTNATTTACTCTGCAACATGCTGTTTTTATGCTTCTTTTTCGTGACATATATTTACATTATGTAGTTTTACAGTATTTTCGATATCTTGTATTTCGATTAGAATACCTTCCTTTCGTTGAATGGGGTCGGTTTTGCCAAACTGCATTTGAGTAACACATTAAATTTTATTGGTGTGGTTTTTATGTGGAGAGCCCCATTCGTGCTAAAAATGTGCAAACATCCTTCAAATACCCACACTCGTTGTAGAGGCATAGGTATTAAGACTGTGTTGAAATGCAGTTTGGGCCTCCACGAAACCATTGTCATTAACCAACCCAGACCTTGCCACGATCCTTGGGCATGATGGTTGCTGGCACGTTGATGGATACTTGTCCTGAACCCTTGGTTTTGTGGGAATTACACTCGTACGCTGCGGTGAAGGAGGCTGTACATGAAGGATTTTGGCAGATGAAGGTCCAGCGGTTACGCAGTTTTTTTGCATGCTTCTGCAAGTTATCGCGCCTAGCAAAAGCCACGCCACAGTTTCGACACTTATATGCCACTCTATCTGCCTTATTCGAACAGCGATACTTTTCGTGTATTCGAGCACATTTTATGAATGCAAACGAAGCGTTACAGTAGAGGCACTGGTACTGAGGTAACTTCATTGCAAATTGGATCGATGGTAAATATATAAATTACAAAAACACTAAGTTGTATTACCGTATTTTATGAGATTACATATTCCTCCAGAGACTAGCTGGCCCGAAACGAAACTCCAAATTTGAGCAGATTTTTTATTTCACGAGAATATTTATGCGTATTAAGTGCACGCTTGATAATATCCTGCGACCTGAAGGAATCAAATATCTGAACTTACCGGTCAGAATGCTAAAAAACGAGTGGTCAGAAAGCGATATGTCACCTCTGGCATCTGACGATAAACTGTACCGAGGGTCGACATTGTTCCCATGAAATACTTTCCCCACACTAGCATGCTCTGACGGACAATGTTGAAAACAAGAGCGGTAGTGATAATGGATTAAGTGATGGCGAATAATTGGTTGGACTAAAGTGGTGCAGTTAGGGATAAGAGAATAAATAGTAAATTACAATGGTAATTTAATTAGCATTTAAACGAAACATATTTTTGGTCAGCCTTAATTAAAGATCTTAATACAAATAAATATCGGTTTAATAATTTATACTTGGAGAATAACATTTTTAAAAACAGGAATGAAATATTACCTATTTTCCTATGACTATAAATATGAGTGCTGACAGCTCTCTTTGCAACTAAATCGTCAGAACAAGCAGGTACCGGAATCTCGCATGGCAGTGAAATCAAGAAATTAATGCCACCTATTTGTTTAAAATAGAATCTAATATGGAGGGTGCCAACAGCACCACCTATATTTTTAAAAACATAAAAACATAATTAAATATGGCTGCTTCATGGTGATTATATCGGCAACTCATCTGGTGACAAAATCGAGAAAATAGCACCACCTAGGTTTTGAAAGTAAAATCCAACATGGAAGGTGCCAACAGCGGAACCTATACTTTAATAACATAAATAAATACGGCTGACACTTGGTGGCTAAATAGACCACTCGCCTGGCGGGNAGCGGAACCTATACTTTAATAACATAAATAAATACGGCTGACACTTGGTGGCTAAATAGACCACTCGCCTGGCGGGCAAATTATTACACTTGTTCTACCTAGGTGACAAAAACATATGAAATCCAATATGACTGTCGAATGAAAGTTTGAGACCAACTCCAGTAACGTANAGCAGAACCTATACTTTAATAACATAAATAAATACGGCTGACACTTGGTGGCTAAATAGACCACTCGCCTGGCGGGTAAATTATTACACTTGTACTACCTAGGTGACAAAAACATATGAAATCCAATATGACTGTCGAATGAAAGTTTGAGACCAACTCCAGTAACGTANTCTACCTAGGTGACAAAAACATATGAAATCCAATATGACTGTCGAATGAAAGTTTGAGACCAACTCCAGTAACGTACAAACAAATGGCAAACGAATAACCAAGATGGCGGACAGTGTCTGTAACGTTTACCAAGATGGTGGACTGCACTTGCTAAGATGGCAGACTGCACTTGACATGATGGTGGATGGCACCTACCAAGATGGTGGATCGCTTCACCTACCAATATAGCAGTCGGATTTAAGATGGCTGACTGCACCGACCAAGATGGTGGACTGCACCAACCTAGATAACGGAAGACTACACCTATCAATATGGCAGATGCCGCACCTATCAAAATGGCGGACTGCGCCTACCAAGACGGTGGATGGTGGCTGTGATTACTACCAAGATGGTGAACTGCACCTACCAAGATGGCGAAATGAGTATGTGCGGAGAGGGTGTAGGGGCCCATCAGAAATCTAGTTTTGTTAAATAAATTTTTTACTCAAATTTTTTATTTAATAATTTTGTAATAACTTTTTATAATTTGTTATATTTTCTTATAAGTTTTATAAAAATTAAATTGTTTCGGAACTTTTTAAAAGTTTTTTAATTTTTTGATTTTTTTTGGATTTTTTGATCAAGGGTCATTGGAGTCAAAGATCAAGGACAAAATTACCTGGATCCAACATGGTGGACAAGTTGGCCGCCGGGGGATCGGAATGACAGAGTATGAACAGCTCCGATACTCCCAGCACCCAGCCCCTTGCACCATTCTACTCAAAATCTATACCATTATTTTCTTGGTGATCTCCCGTTTCCCCGCCTTTGCATTCCGGCGCTGCTTAAAATCCACCTCGCTTTATCCTCATTGGTTCTCAAGTCCTTGCTGTTGACAGCCGCCAAAATATATCCACTCCACTCTTACGCTTAAAAACTAATGTACTTTTTTAATTTTTCTTCACTTATATCATTTAACATCAGTATAATGCACATCAAACAACAAAACTCTATGAAGGCCTACGATATGGTGAATAATTAAACAAACATACTGATTATTATCCTAAGTGCGGCACTTTTTCAAAGCAGGTTTTTCGCCTTTGAGTTACAAAACACTATTAGATCCTGTAAATCCTTCAGCTTTTCACTGAAAATTTATAGCCATTCTGTTTAGACACAGAGAGATAAAAGAATATTACTTCTTTACTGATAGAATAAACGTGCCTGTTTCAAATTGACTAAAACAGAAATATTATTATATAACAGTCTGTTTAATAAAATGACTCAGTACTCAGTTAATATATAAATAATTTTTATAACTCGTTACTTACGTACGCATACCGTTATGTAGGTATACAAATTTGAATGGTTTATCACTTACTTAATATCTCCATTGGAAGTATTCCGAAATATAACCAGGCGTGGGGGTTGCTCTGCTAAATAAAATACAGCTCTTTGACAGGTTTAGCTGAGAATGGGAGTTTCATATAGTAGATTTTTTCACGATTTTTAAGCCATCGTAGAACCACAGGACCATACATCCGAACAGCAAAAGGTTTACATCTGGCAGATAAATTACGTAGCATCAAGCTAGCACTCAGCCTTCTTGATTATAAAGAAAGTGTATAACATTTGGCTTCTTAATCTGTCACCCGCAGAGACTTCTCAATATTGCCGCTTCCTTCACTTCTGAGTCAAAACTAATGAAATAAATTAAGAAGGAATGAAGTTATTTCACAACTTTGTTTTTGGTCACATATACACTGAGGCGACAAAAGTCATGGGATACCTCATAATATCGTGTCGGACCTCCTTTTGCCAGGCGAAGTGCAGCAACTCGACGTGGCATGGGCTCAACAAGTCATTAAATGTCCCCGGCGAAAATATTGAGCCATGCTGCCTCTATAGACGTCCATAATTGCGAAAGTGTTGCCGGTGCAGGAGTTTGTGCACGAGCTGACTTCTCGATTATGTCCCAAAAATGTTCGATGGGATTCATGTCGGGCGATCTTGGTGGCCAAATCATTCGCTGGAATTGTCCAGAATGTTCTTCAAACCAATCGCGAACAGTTGTGGCCCGGTGACATGGCGCATTGTCATCCATAAAAATTCCATCGTTGTTTGGGTACATGAAGTCCATGAATGGCTGCAAGTGGTCTCCAAGTAGCTGAACATAACCCTTTCCAGTCAATGATTGGTTCAGTTGGACCAGAGGACCCAGTCCATTCCGTGTATAAACAGCCCACACCGTTATGGAGCCACCACCAGCTTGCACAGTTCCTTGTTGACAACTTGGGTCCATGGATTCATGGGGTCTACGCCACGCTCGAACACTACCATCAGCTCTTACCAACTGAAATCGGGTCTCATCTGACCAAGCCACAGTTTTCCAGTCGTCTAGAGTCCAACCGATATGGTCACGAGCCCAGGAGAGGCGCTGCAGGCGATGTCGTGCTGTTAGTAAAGGCACTCGAGTCGGTCTTCTGCTGGCATAGCCCAGTACAGCCAAAGTTCGGTGCACTGTCCTAACGGACACGTCCGTCGTTCGTCCCACAGTGATTCCTGCGGTTATTTCACGTAGTGTTGCTTGTCTGTTAACACTGACCATTCTGCGCACACGTCGTTGGTCTCGGTCATTAAGTGCAGGCGGTCGGCCACTGCGTTGTCCATGGTGGGAGGTTATGCCTGAAATTAGGTATTCTCTGCACACTCTTGACACTGTGGATCTCGGAATGTTGAATTCCCTAACCATTTCCGAAATGGAATGTCCCATGCGTCTAGCTCCAACTACCATTCCGCGTTCAAAGTCTGTTAATTCCCGTCGTGCGGCCATAATCACGTCAGAAACCTTTTCACATGAATCACTTAACTACAAATGAAAGCCCAACCAATGCACTGCCCATCTATACATTTTGTACGCGATACTACTGCCATCTGTATATTTGCATTTTGCTATCCCATGATTTTTGTCACTTCTGTGTATAACACAGGTGTAAAAGTAGCTCACCCCAGTAGAAAAAATACTTATGTAGAACATGTATACCGACAGTTTCCACCTATAATGGGCATCTTTTGTTTTACTGTGTGGGTACGAAAAGACCTTGCAGAAGTCTGTAGCTATAGCTTCTTTCTCTTACGGCCATAAAATTTCTGAGTTTCAAAGAACGCTACATGTTCTACTTCCAGCTACTCAATTTATTTCAAGATGTTACTTGTGGCCTCTTTCCCTTTCACTGCAGTACATTCACAATCAATTTTCGTTTTACCTAATAATGACTTGTTACAAGGACTACACATATCGCTCCCAGAATAGACAAAGTTTGTGTAATATTCTGTTTTAAACAAGATCTGTAACATTTTTCAGGAGAATTTGAGATTAGGATTTTTTTGCTTCTTCATATTGTACATCTTACGCACGTTTAACCCGGCACGGAAGAACATACACGCATAATTTTTAAGGATNTTTGCTTCTTCATATTGTACATCTTACGCACGTTTAACCCGGCACGGAAGAACATACACGCATAATTTTTAAGGATTTAATGGTTGTACCCACTTCAGAAAGAATCTATCTAGTCACGTTCAGCAGCCAATTATTTTTGTACTTTGACTCATGAGAGTGGTTTCTCGCCTTCCACAGGAGAACATCCAACAACTGTATGCATCCATGCCCGACTGTATCGTTACCCCTCTCCATGCTATCGGTGGTCCAATTCTATACTAAGGGCATCCGTCAAGTGTTGGTCCTTTACAATAATTTCTTGGTGTGATACAATATTTTTATGTTTTTTTCTGTACACATGCTACCGTGTCTTGTGCCTCTATCCAGTTACATGCCCCTGCAATTGCACTTCTAGGTTGATATGTTTTTTGCACATGAGTATATATTTGAGATATTTTATTTGCCTATAATATATCTTGTATAATATAGCATTATTTTACCTCTGGAATTCCACCATTTGAGAAAACAATAAGTTTTCAGAGAATAATAAATTTTTAAGCTTAAATTTTTTAACAATAAATAGTAGCATAGGATACAAAAAAAATGGGTGCGTGCACTTGTGTACGCGCGCTAGAAGTTATACTTCTTTAGCGTGACTAAAATAAATTTTATTAAGTATGCAAATCATTTATGTAAGTATAAAAAACGATAAAATTACCGAAGAAAGACATTAAACACAATTAATAGAGGTTTGATTAAAGAACATAATTAAATTATCCTTAACGCGCCCAAAGAAGTAAAACTAAATAAAATAATATTTACAAAAAATTAACCTCAAATACTTGAAAACACTTTGAAAATTTTATTATGCACTTTTTGTCACTAACGAATTTTTCACGGCACAATGTAAGTAAAATTAGTTAATAAGATATATATATATATTCATATTCACAATGAATTACTAATATAAATTAAATGTTTTTCAATTTGCTTATTACATGAACTGAATTTCTGTCGGTTTTAAATATAACCACGTGCTATGCTGTGTACCTTGCGTTTGCATATAGCTAGACGATACGCGCATGCGCGTTGGGACATACCTCTACCGCGTTCACTGCNTTGTGTACCTTGCGTTTGCATATAGCTAGACGATACGCGCATGCGCGTTGGGACATACCTCTACCGCGTTCACTGCAGAATTTCGTTACACTGTGCGCGCGCAACTTTCGTTGCACACTAAACTTTTACCCTCAACGCGCCAAAAGAAGCATAATTTCAAAAAATTGTCTTAAATTTAATTATTTAACGCTTAGGTAAAAAAAGATAACAGAATCACGCACAGTTAACAAAGAGTGTACACTCTTTCTCTAATACAATTATCTAAAGATTGGGCGTAATACGTGTGAGTTTTTATGACGCTCAGTACACAAAACAGCGTCGTTCTGGTGGGGTTCGAACCCAAAATATTTACGTCCCGCAACATGTTCCTTCGCCCTTCTGAGGTAGCCGAAGACATCCTCATATCTTCACTCCCCCTACTTATTTCGTGTGGGCTGACGAAGCATAGGAGCACCGGTAGGCTGGTCGAAAAGGGTGTGTAGGTACCAGGAAGGGGGGTGAGAGCAATCAGTATTCGCGGCATGCCTGGCGAGTTGTGCCCTCGCCCCTTCCCGGTCTCGTTATTTCGCATGTAGCTCGGGCCCCAGAAGAGACCGTGTTCCGCAGACCTCCCTTGCTTCCCCTACTCTCACCCGGGCAGGTCCCCACCCACTCAAACACCTTTCCTTTGAGCGCCGGATAAATTATGCAGTGTTTATAGCATTCTTCGGGCGACCCTCCCACCCCACCTCCCACAAGCGCCATCCTACCGACCGAACCAACCATCCGCAAACCTGTGCTCATAGGGGAGTGTCTTGGAGGGTCAAAGGGTCAGCAGAGTCACGTTCCTGAGGAAACACGCTCTGCCTTTGACTTCGTTATATAGAGAATGTTCCATAGTTGAGTTGAGAAATTTTGGCGGCTCTTGGCAACGAGGTCTTGAGAGCCGATGAGGGTGAAGTAGGTGAGAATGGAGCAGCGCCAGAATGCAAGGGTGGGGGAAACGGGAGATCCCCAAAAAAAAACCGCCAAAGAGCGGCATCGTCCGGCACGATTCCCACTTGCTAAAATCCGGCAGTGACCGGCAGAGGATTCCCGGTTCGCCTTCGTGGGAGGCGAGCAATCTGACCACCCAACCCCCGCAACCCCGGCGTTCGATAGTGGCATTAGTTTGTAGTCACTTAGAAAATATTTTTACTGAAATAAACTTTCTTTAAAAAAATATAAANGTTCGATAGTGGCATTAGTTTGTAGTCACTTAGAAAATATTTTTACTGAAATAAACTTTCTTTAAAAAAATATAAACTTTTCCATAACATACTTATTTTGAGCACGTCGGCCACGAAAATAATTGTTAAATTATATTTGTAGCGCAGTTTTCGTTTATAGTTGTATTACATAGGTTTCACATTTTNAACTTTTCCATAACATACTTATTTTGAGCACGTCAGCCACGAAAATAATTGTTAAATTATATTTGTAGCGCAGTTTTCGTTTATAGTTGTATTACATAGGTTTCACATTTTTGGCAAAGAAATGTATCGTTTCATGCAACATTTTTCTAAAAACTATTATGGTACCTGTATATTTTACAAAAAAATTTATGTTTTATATTATACTATGTCCTTATAACACTCACGTTTGACTCCGTACGTTTTACAATATTTGCAGGGGCCACGGTGGTGTATCGGTTAGAGCGTTCGCCTCCCACCAAAGTGATCCCGGTTCGATTCCCAGCCGGGGCCACTCCCGAATCTTCGCATGCAGGAATTGTAACAGACGGTACCACTGGTCAGCAGTTTTCTCGGGGTCTTCCGTTTCTCCTTTTATTCCGGCGCTGCTTCATACTCACATCATTTTCCCTAATCGCCTCTCAAGCCATAAATGTTACGAGCCACCCAAATCTCTTAACTTACAACCTTTACATACTGGATGAAATAAAATCCTGTCGTTCACTCCACAACATAGTCTGCCACTAAATACTCTAATAAATACGTACTTCAGGCACAACGCGAGTCTTTCTAGAGGTCCTACTGACTCCATCAATGTTGTTGTCTGCCTTAGTAGGTGTGGTCTGAGGATGTCTAGAAGTGCTGTTAACCTCGAATCAGTCATCGAGAGTGATTCTAGTGGCCTTGCACGCAAAGGTGTTATGCAAGTTTTGCGCCAAGAAAGTATTGCGCCTGCATTTATGAGAGACGGTAATTAATCGTTTCGGAGGACATCGTATTATTGGAGGTTGTCTTGAGTCTTTAGCTTTCATAATCATATGACGTCAAACCCACATTTCAAATTTCCTCTTTAAATGGATTGCGGAGTACGTTTCAACCATCAATCTGTTTGTCAGGAGCTGTCTTCGCACCAGATGTTTTGGCTTGAACCCCAGATAACCCAGTTATTCTTCAGGAGGAGATGCTAAATAAGCTTGATTAAAATAAAACTAACAATTTTGTGCCGATTTGGTGTTTATAGTTGTTATGAACTTTGCGGTTCGTTATGCTTAAATCGTTGCTACCTGGTCATAAATTCTTAGTAATAAAAATCATTTTAAATGTGGCAAAGATTGCAATTTACAAAACAGTCAAACATCCACTGTTTTATGACCAGTTGCATCAATAACTGTCCTGAACCTAGATCCCATATCCTGGTTAAAACGAGATCTTCAGTTGGATCCAATTTCCAAAGTATAAGTGTTGCACCAACGCGACTGGCCGGGTTCTGATCGTAAATCTCCTGATATTGGTTCAGAACAAATGTGATCAAAAGGACGAAGCTCTCTTTGTAATAAACTCTCATTTTGTTATGATATGATGTATCTGTTTATTTTGAAATGTAGGAGAAAATTAATGGGTTACTGTGGACATTGTCATTTAATATTGGTATTTGTTTAACTATTTAATTTAGTTCAATGCAATGCACATTTCGCAAGACAAGTATATCGTATATATGGAAAAATTCAAACTTTGAGAAAGTAGCATTTCAAACAAAGTGTACACAACAATGTAAATGCAAAAAATTTACAATATTTGCAAGAAAATATTTGCACGCTGTATACATGAGAATTTTCAATATCGTTTTTATGTTTATTCGATAGCTTACTTTAAGACAACACTGGATTATTCTGTATTTTTAATACATATATTCTGAAGAAAGTAGTGTACAAACAATCTAGATGCTGCGACGTTTTATCTCTGTTTTAAGTAACTTAGTTGTACGAATTTTGCTGATTAATTTTTAAGAGTGTATAATGTTGTTTTATATTTCCCAAACGTTTAAACATTTAGTGCTTGTAGGTTTTATAAAGAAATACTCCGGATCACTTGAATAAACTATTCATTAGTTTTAAGAAAGAACAATGTAATTTCAACACGGCACATAGCGCCATGACACTCCAACGGTAGCTTGATAGCTAATCATTTGTTTACAGTGTTGCCATATTAAAAATATAACAAACTTTTAATATTGCATTGTATATTATATTACAACAGTGCTCTCTGCAGTAATATTTTCAAACTACATTTGTAAATGACATTTCCTCTTTATATTTACTTTCCGACATAGCTCATGCGGAAAACGAGGACAGTTTCTGATATTCTGAATTGCTGTTGCTGTTTTCCATTGTGTCTGCCCCGGAGTGATTGTCGTAAATTGTATTATCTCTTTAAAAACATCAATACCTCTGAGTTAATAAAATATATAAAATTTTAAGTTTTTCTATATATTTCAATTATATTTTGCAACAGCAAAGAGCCGCCAAATCCATATATAAGATATTTAAATATTAAGAAGTGTTATTCGTAAATAAATAGTGCTTTAGAGACTACTTATGATATTTAGTCATGTTTTTGAACCATCATATTCTGCTGGCATTTTTATGAAGTTCATCTCGATATCCAGTCTTGCACTGAACTCTAAATGTGCCACAGTATTGTGTGAGGATCTTAGATCACGTTCGGACATGATCTCGGATGGAGCGATAAACTTCATCAGTGCAACCGCAATAGTGAATTATCTGTGTTTTTTTATATCTCATTTCTACTTATTTTCGTATGTTCTTATTATAAATTATTCAATTAAATTTTAATGCATCCCTATTAATGACTTAAACATTTAATTTTTTAAAAAAACATAAATGTAACAAGTANTTCAATTAAATTGCAATGCATCCCTATTAATGACTTAAACATTTAATTTTTTAAAAAAACATAAATGTAACAAGTATTGCTTCACGCAAAAAAAAATTGGAAACTATTAAGTGGGTAACTAATTATTAATAAGTATTTTTTTTTATTTTGGCGTAAATTTCGAGTTAATCGAAATGCTTACAACAGCTGACAAGATTCTCTCTCATTGTTCNTTTTTTTTTATTTTGGCGTAAATTTCGAGTTAATCGAAATGCTTACAACAGCTGACAAGATTCTCTCTCATTGTTCACGGAACGACATAGATTACTACAGAACATACAGACTGCTTATCTTTTAAAAGTTCCTACAAGAATATACGTAGCAAAAATAACACATATCATAAGATGTTAGAAGTTTGTGCTGTCTGAGATTATAATGAAAATAAATTTAATACTGAGAACTCAACAAGAGTAAAAACTCTTCAACCAACTGGTGCATAAAACTATTGAAAAGAAAAAAAAATTATTATAAAAAGTTGCCCCATATATGACAATGTTAATTAAAAAACCTGTGTTTTTGGTTTATCAGGTTTCGTGTTTCTTTTATATATATTTATTTATATATATATACACATGTTTATAAATACTTATAAATAGTTTATTTAAAGAGCGTCCATATAACAATTTTATGATATTTTTACCAGAAAATAATTAAAGGTATAATTAATGTCACGCCTCACGATTATATAATGGGATTTCAATAAAACAGTCTGCCATTTGTATCCTTATACAACTTTAAACTCTTTCGTGTATTTATTTTAACATTTCACTGTCAGATTCAATTAATTTCAAAGTAGAAATCTGTTTTCATGCTTAATTATTTTACGTTAATTAATTTTATCCTGAAAATTGACAGGCACGACCAAAACTTAATGAGGGTGTTCATTCCAATCACGTCCACGATATGTTCGAGGTTTTATTGTAGTATAAATACAAAATATTTTGGCATATTTTGCAGCATATTTCCCAGGCATTTGCATTTTTTTCAGATGGTAAAAGCAATAATTGAAAAGTAACTAATTATATCGTTTCACTTATTTTTGTTACTAGAGTAACTGCAATTACGTACGTTTGTATACAGGATACTGGCGAGTCCATACTTAGATGAAACACGTTTTGACAGCTATTAGTTTAACAGTTACCTCCATCAACTGACGTGAAAAAATAATAGCTTTTGTGTCCGAAACAAATTACACTTCGGATGTGTAATAAATAAATGTTTTACGTCAAGTCGCTCTGTTTAATTGTTTGTCCAGTTTAAAAAANATTACACTTCGGATGTGTAATAAATAAATGTTTTACGTCAAGTCGCTCTGTTTAATTGTTTGTCCAGTTTAAAAAATTTTTTGAAGCTAAAGTTAGCGTGTGCCTGAGTGAATATATTTGGGCTGCTCTTAATATCTAGGTCTTGAGAGCCGATGAGGGTGAAACGAGGTGAGTACGGAGCAACGCCGGAATGCAAGGAAGGGAGAAAACCCGCCGAGCAGTGGAATCGTCCGGCACGACTCCTACATGAAAAAATTCTGGGGCNATTACACTTCGGATGTGTAATAAATAAATGTTTTACGTCAAGTCGCTCTGTTTAATTGTTTGTCCAGTTTAAAAAAATTTTTGAAGCTAAAGTTAGCGTGTGCCTGAGTGAATATATTTGGGCTGCTCTTAATATCTAGGTCTTGAGAGCCGATGAGGGTGAAACGAGGTGAGTACGGAGCAACGCCGAAATGCAAGGAAGGGAGAAAACCCGCCGAGCAGTGGAATCGTCCGGCACGACTCCTACATGAAAAAATTCTGGGGCGACCCCGCCGAGAATCGAATCCGGTTCGCCTTGGTGGGAGGCGAGTAGTCTAACCACTCACTACATCACAATGGTCCCTGATAAAGTTAGTACTAGGCGGACCGAAAAAGAAAAAGCCTTTCAAACAATTTATTATTTTTAGGTAAAATATTTACCTTTACTTTCTTCCGCTACCCTCTAATTAAATAGTAAAATGTTTATAGTTGTTTTTTTCTCAATTTCTCCCTTGGGTGTTTTTGATTAGCGACTCCATGAAACCAGTATGTTTGGGTCACAACAAAGAACTAAAAAACTAATTTTCATCGTATAGGCTCACGTGAAGCGTGTTTATATGAACATATACAAATTGATTTATTTAGCTGCATAGTCTCGATTGCATACAAAAAGCTAAATTAAATTTTTCTCTCTACGAAAACCGAATCTAATTTTTACTTTTTTTTTTTTTTTTTTTTTATATTGACGCAAACACTCCGTTTGTAAACACTTCGCCACAGAGTTGACAAATTTTACACGAAGCCCGTGGAAATGATATCTTATAAATGTTATTATGTCATACCGACCACAGATATCAAAATTTACAACTCAATTAGTAGCGACCCAGAAATTTCGCGAATTCATTTGGGGGTAGTAGTGTATATTAAATGAGTCTTGGCCAATGTATTTTAAATGAAAGCTGTGCGGTTTGTGCAACTTGCGGCTGGGAGGTATTCAGCTCGACTCGGACGAGCTCGACAGTCTTCGGTTCGGCTCAGAAGGTGCTCAGAAGCCTTCGACTCGGGATTGTTGAACATTTCCGAAGGAGGTTGGTAGTTATGACCACTTACTCTTCAAGCATGTATTTTTCTGGCAGCTATATTGGTTTTATAGGCACAGAGTACGTCAAATCGTAATTTGTATTTATTACTCGATTTTGAAAATTACTTCTTTTTTTATAATATGTTTTAAATTGTAACGAAAATATAGATAGAGTATAGCAGTACCATGCAAAAGTCTTTCAACTACATTTACGTTCTCCTCTCTGGAAGACTTATTACAACAGTATGTCAGAATCTGCAATTTATTCACTGCCCCGGCTGTTTTATTGGCATAAAAAGGCTACTCTGATATTTTTTATGAATTTATATATGATAAAACCTAACCCATAATATGAGTGCCGACTCTCTGCACNCAGCTATATTGGTTTTATAGGCACAGAGTACGTCAAATCGTAATTTGTATTTATTACTCGATTTTGAAAATTACTTATTTTTTTATAATATGTTTTAAATTGTAACGAAAATATAGATAGAGTATAGCAGTACCATGCAAAAGTCTTTCAACTACATTTACGTTCTCCTCTCTGGAAGACTTATTACAACAGTATGTCAGAATCTGCAATTTATTCACTGCCTCGGCTGTTTTATTGGCATAAAGAGGCTACTCTGATATTTTTTATGAATTTATATATGATAAAACCTAACCCATAATATGAGTGCCGACTCTCTGCACNAAGGCTACTCTGATATTTTTTATGAATTTATATATGATAAAACCTAACCCATAATATGAGTGCCGACTCTCTGCACAAGTATGTTATAATCATGGTATGGATTAGCATCTACCACATTTTATAGGCATAGATGGTTTACGCACAATAGTGTTAGACCCCCGAGACTTAGAATGTACGAGAACAACTCGGGTGATAGTCTCATCTTTCGTGCTCTTCACAGATATCAATACTTGGATCAGTCCCAATCCTCCTCACCAATCCTCAGCAATCCATCTCTACAATCCTACTTCGCAATCTGCCTCACCAATCTTCCTCGCCAATTCTCCTCAACAACCCTCCTCGCCAATGCTCCTCACCAATCCTCTGCAATCATCACCAATCCTCAACAATCCTCCATAAATATATCGCAATATTTCAATCAATATTTCGCAATCTTTCCATCAATATTCGCAATATCTCCATCAACCTTTCGTAATCTTTACATCAATCTTCCAATCTTTCTATTATTCTTCCAGTCTTTCCATCAATCTTTCTCTATATTTTTATCAATCTTTCGCAATCTTTCCAACAATCATTCACAATCTTTCCATCAGTTTTCGCCAACTTCAACAAACTTTCCACCAATCTTTCGCAATCCTTCCATAAATCTTCCAATATTTCTATCTTTCCATCAATATTTCAATATTTCCATCAATCTTCCAATCTTTCGATCAATCTGTAAATTTATCTGTCCATTTTTCAATCATCAATCTTCTGAAATATTTCGCAATCTTTCCAAAGTCTCACAATCTTTCTTTCAATCCTCCAATTTTCCAATCAATTTTTCGAACAAACCCAATCCCTTGATCGATCCTTCAATCAATCCATCGGTTTTTCCCCACCAAATATATAAATTACATTCGTTCGCCTGCTGTCACCAAATTTGTACATGTTGACAGACTTAATGTTTTGTATGAAGTCCACTATCCATGCATTGTTTATACTTAAAGTCTTAAATAATATTCTATTGCGGATATTTACCTTAATAGTTGAGTTCTCGTAGCACTTCTGAATGTTGTAAGGGAAAAAACGATATGACACAAAAAAATACAGGGAAAACAATTAATACATAATACTTTTTTTTTCATTTTGTGATTACAATTTCAGAAGAAAGCAGTTCACCCCATCGTGCGATACAATCACTCTCCTTCAGTTTTCTAATGATTGCTGATACCTGGTTAATATGCAATAAATCTCCACCTTGTTGAAAAGCGATCCATTTTCTGAGTCTATCAACGAGTTCATTCGGGACTTCAGGAATTAGGGCCAATATTCTCAGCATCTTCTGTTTTCTTTGCATCGATCGTTGCAGCAAATTTGGTAGATGGTTGTGTCATTCATTGAAAAAATTGTCATCGTCTTCAGCACCAAAACTGTCTTCATGTTAATTTTCATCAATGCTGTCTTCATGGCTATCTTCACCTCGTGTTTCGTCCTTGGTATCAAGTTTACTTTTCTTTGTAGCAAGATTTGTATGGTCATCAGTATTTAGAGCTGATAGTCATTTATTTTGAAGTTCATCGATTTCATGCGAAATTCTTGCAAGTGTACATTCTATACAAACCGACTCCACTGCACGACGCAGGTCACTCATTCCATCGATTGAGAATATCCGAGAAAGTTATTTGTGTCGCTACATCAAGAAGACCTTTTCTAAAAGTTGCAATGCACGTCGATANTTGAGAATATCCGAGAAAGTTATTTGTGTCGCTACATCAAGAAGACCTTTTCTAAAAGTTGCAATGCACGTCGATATGAGACTGGGCGTCTGCAAAATATTAAGCATATTATCTTATCACATGAAAAGTGCAAATCATATTTTCGAAGACGGGATAGCTTAAAAAGATATATTATTACATGCAAAGCTCTCCTTCCTGCACGCGGCAATCGGTATTTGCTGAGATTAAAGCTTGCTTTTTGATGGGAAGATTTTTTTTTAACTTGTCTTGTATAACTGAATTCCTCTCGTAAAGGAAAGTGTATGAAGGTGAACCTAATTTTAGCATATGTTAAGATAAATGAATAACACAGAAATAATTGATACACTTTACCTTTATTTACAGATTTAACACAATAAGATAACATAATATTAATATTTTATACATGCTCAACATATTCTTCATTCGAGTGACACATTTATGGTAAGTGTTTTTGAAGAACAATTCCTTCTGTGAGCATTCAAGCCACTCTTATTCACATATACCGCACAGCAGTTAACACATGGGTAGGTCTTGTAGGCGATGGCAAATTAACAGTTACTATCTTCATGACGTTTGGCATTGGTGCGGTTACTGAATGTCTTGCCACAATACCCGAACATGCTTCCCGATAAACGACAAACATTGCCTTTGCACTTCTTGTTATGTTTATACAGAGCGTCACTGCGGGTAAACACATCATCGTATTAATCCTTCAACCATTAATTCCATCTTCATATTGAAGCAGAGTACACCATCGTAGTAGATGTATGTAGTCGTGACTGTCTGCTTTCCGCCACTACGTTCACCAACGAAATTATGTCTGTTTTTTTACATGATGCTCTCTTATATACTGTNTTGAGAATATCCGAGAAAGTTATTTGTGTCGCTACATCAAGAAGACCTTTTCTAAAAGTTGCAATGCACGTCGATACGAGACTGGGCGTCTGAAAAATATTAAGCATATTATCTTATCTCATGAAAAGTGCAAATCATATTTTCGAAGACGGGATAGCTTAAAAAGATATATTATTACATGCAAAGCTCTCCTTCCTGCACGCGGCAATCGGTATTTGCTGAGATTAAAGCTTGCTTTTTGATTGGAAGATTTTTTTTTAACTTATCTTGTATAACTGAATTCCTCTCGTAAAGGAAAGTGTATGAAGGTGAACCTAATTTTAGCATATGTTAAGATAAATGAATAACACAGAAATAATTGATACACTTTACCTTTATTTACAGATTTAACACAATAAGATAACATAATATTAATATTTTATACATGCTCAACATATTCTTCATTCGAGTGACACATTTATGGTAAGTGTTTTTGAAGAACAATTCCTTCTGTGAGCATTCAAGCCACTCTTATTCACATATACCGCACAGCAGTTAACAAATGGGTAGGTCTTGTAGGCGATGGCAAATTAACAGTTACTATCTTCATGACGTTTGGCATTGGTGCGGTTACTGAATGTCTTGCCACAATACCCGAACATGCTTCCCGATAAACGACAAACATTGCCTTTGCACTTCTTGTTATGTTTATACAGAGCGTCACTGCGGGTAAACACATCATCGTATTAATCACAGTGGAACGTATTGTTTGCTGGGCTGAACATTCAATGGCAACTTTCATGTCGGCGTGCATTACGACTTGTTTTAAAAGTATTTCCACAATTGTTACACTTATATCATAATGCTTGCAGCGACTCATCAGGGCTCCTTGCTGTTGTCGATGCTGACGGTGTTACGGATGGTAAGTCTTCAACCATTAATTCCATCTTCATATTGAAGCAGAGTACACCATCGTAGTAGATGTGTCTGTCTGCTTTCCGCCACTACGTTCACCAACGAAATTATGTCTGTTTTTTTACATGATGCTCTCTTATATACTGTNACTGTCTGCTTTCCGCCACTACGTTCACCAACGAAATTATGTCTGTTTTTTTACATGATGCTCTCTTATATACTGTTCGCACTACATACAAATTTGCATTTACCGTCGCGTGTTGGCTCAATAGATGACTGCTGACTGTGTGGTACAAACATCAGCATGGTTGCTGAACCGTGAAATGTTTCCTTTTCAGCTCGGTCGCTCTCTAGCCTGCGAAGTTTTCAATTCGACCTCTCAACTTCTTTACGCTCGTTCATCTTTCAATGTTGGAGGTGCCTTGTTTTTCTTTTGCTGGTGCTGCTCGCTCCTGATGTATCTTACGCCAGCTCCTGAGATTTGGTGTTTCTGTAACGGTAGCACTACCTTGGGATGGTTGGTAAGTGCTTATTGATATCTTCCTTTGCATTTTTATATTTTTTATTAGAGCAGGAAGAAGCAATATCTTCTACCGATACAGGTTTATACGAAGCAATATTTAAAATAGTCATGTTAATATTTACAGTTTGATATATTCAAACGAAATAAATTGTTACCTTGAACTATATAACTGAATTCCTCTCGTAAAGGGGGCACGCATGTGTAATATGTGATGAGGAAGGTTGGTAAGCACTTATAACTATTTTCCTTTTCATTTTATATGTTTGCATCGGTATATAGTTATGTTGACCTTATTTTTCTTGCACTTCACAACTGAAATTTCTTCGCCCAGTATAACATACTATTATGATGATTACGCGATAAACATTTGTTGCTAAATGCATATAACTATTTTCTTTTATAATTTATTTATTTATTTGTAATCTGTTTGTCTCAGCACGTAGCTGCACCGTCTCTCTTGCAAGATTAATGGTTTAAATGTGTGTTGTTTCGTATGTGCTTACAGTTATGCTAATATAGACGATATGCAATCAAATAAGAACATGTAAAAGTATTTATGTATATATAAATATTGTATTTAAAACGTGATAAATTTTTAATTTGTACTGCATTACTGAATTCCTCTCATAAAGGGAAGTGCATGTGCGACTTGGTTGGTCTGCCACCCTGGAGTCTGACGCGATTTCCTATAAAATTTCAATAGTATATTTAAGAAGAAGGTTTCGTCAAGGGCAGTGTAATTATAGTACTTCTTAGTGTCGAGTTGCTTACTTGGTCGGTAATGTGTACCATGCATGGAAAAACAGGACTCCTAGTGTGGCCTGCGCTTCCATTGAATTCACATTAATAGCTAACAGAGGTATTCGCAGCCACCAGGTCTTCTGTGTATGAAACAGTAAGGAGGGTGACCATGCTTTAATTCAGTCGCGGTCGGGGCGGTGCCATCACACAACACTGGCTTGCATCCTCCGCGCTATTAAACTGGAGGTGACCACGCACCAAGGGTGATGCACCTCGTCACTTTTTAAGAACTCCCGTCACCCTCGAAGTACATGTGTTTTGTATGTATATACATATAGTATTTAAAACGGGATAAATTGATACATTGTACTGTATATCAGAATTCCTCTTGTAAATGGAATGTACATGTGTGTGACCTGGCTTATGTACTACCCTGGAGCCTGACGCGTCTCTCTTTCTCGGTTATTGTTATGCATCATCCCTTCGACAAGTGCGAGGCGATCTCGTGAGGCTGCCCTACAGATAGCCACATTGTTGGGTGATCGCGAAACATCAGTCGGGTCGGATGTGTTCCGCTGCTAGTGATGCGAGTGTTGGTTGTACACTGAATGTGATGGTTTCGTTTCAGTCGGTTCGTAAGGAAATGGTTTGCTATTCTGTTTTACTGACCAGGGCAGTCTGGTATTGTATAGCATAGTTTAACACTTAAGTGTACAGCACTCGATGCTTGTGTGTAAAATGTAATTGCGCTGGTTGGCAAGTGCTTATAAGTATTTTTCCTTCACATTTTGTNGCAAGTGCTTATAAGTATTTTTCCTTCACATTTTGTTTTTATACCTGTTTGCATCGGTGTGTGTAGCAGTGTTGTCCTTTTCACACCTGTGCTTCTCGGCTTTGCAAAAATAGTTTTNGTTTTTATACCTGTTTGCATCGGTGTGTGTAGCAGTGTTGTCCTTTTCACACCTGTGCTTCTCGGCTTTGCAAAAATGGTTTTTTTTCGACTATCTTTATGTAAAGCACAAAATGCATGCACTATATACGTAGGTTGTTAAAAGGTTATAACTAATTTGATTTTATAATTACTGTTTATATATGTTTGCATCAGCACACCACCTTGAAAACTTTCTAGACATGAAAGACAGCTGAGAATCACTTCGTCCTGTTTCTGATAAACAGGTAGGTGTTTGTAGACGCATTTTTTTTTTTCGTGTTTTGCATATATGAGACGGAATTCTTTTAGCAGGTATGCAAGCTTGGTATCTTTGGCGAATGCTGCAAGTGATTTAATCTTTCTGTATGTTGTGAGAGCTGATAAAATTTTCTGACCACCAGAACATCATCATATCGTTTTCACAATGTCTTCTCGGCGAGAGAATGAATTTCTGAGTGATGCGTTGTGATAGAACTGCTTTTACAGACCTAAAAGTGAGTATGATGTGCGGAAGCGATATCCTCTACCAACACCAGTTTATTCATAGCAATATTTTAAATATATACTTGCATATTGTATTCAAAATAAATAAATTGTTAACTTGTACTGTATAACTGAAATTGCTCTCGTAAAGTGACCTGTATGTGTAGTATGTGATTGGAATCGTTGGTAAATTCTTATAACTGTTTATCTTTTCATTATATTTTTTTATATCAGTTTGCTTCAGTATATAGTAGTGTTGATCTTATCGTTCCCACACCTCACAGTGGAAATTTATTCGCCTAACATAACTTACAGCGTACGATGCTCACACATATGTATTTGTTAGTAAATGCGAATAACTATTTACTGTTATTATAATTATTTTTATCTAATGTTTTAAATGTATGATGTTTCGCGTTTACTTATGGTTCTGGTAATATACAAAGATATGTATTCAAATAAGTGTACACATATATAAATATAGAATTTAAAACAAGATCAATTGTTAGTTTCTACTGTATAACTGAATTCTGCTCGTAAAGGGAAGTGTATGTGTGACTCAGCTGGTCTGCCACTCTGGAGTCTGGCGCGACTCTCTCGGTTAGTAAGATGCACCCTTCCTTCATAAAGAGATGTGTATGTGCGCGTGACCCATCTGCCTCCCTGAAACCTGCTCTCTCGACTAATGATATGCACCCCTCGCGACGTCATGGCGAGGTCTTCTTCCGGTGTTCACGCTGCTAACGTCCGGTCTATCGCTTGGGCTGTCATACAGGCTCTCCAACAAGGTTAGTTGATCGCACAATGTCGGTCGGGTCGGACACGTGTTGCTGCTGCTAGTGTTGTCTGTAGTTGAAATTTGGCAGTTTCGTTTCAGTCAGTTCGTAAGGAAGTAGTTTGCTATTCTGTTGTACTCTCCAGGAGGGCCTGGTCTTGTCTGGCATCATATAACATGTACTGTATCCGATACTCGTGTAATATGCGATTTTGATGGTCAGTAAGTGCTTATAACTATTTTTTTATTTACATATTATTTATTATATCTGTTTTCAACAGCATGTAGCAGTGTTGACCTCTTATCGTTTCCAGACACTTCGCGATGGTAATTTTTCGCCTAACATAGCATACCGCACTCAATGCTCGTGTGTTTTTTATGCATTCGACAGTTTCATAGCTTTTACACACGATTTCACCAACTCTAGCATCAGTATGTCAGTGTTTATTGATATTAACATGTGCATGTTTTAATGTAACACTTGGCTATGTATGGCTTGCTAACATTTTTATTATATATATATGACTTTATTTTTTCATTCTATGGCCAGTTGTTTAGGGTAATCCATGTTAGCAATGAATCCAGTTGCCGACCCTTGTGTAGGATTGATGATGATCATTTACATTATCATACAAGTATTTTACAGTTACCACAACTGTGCGCATCGTGCATGTATCACATTTGTATATATCTTGCTTTTTGCGTATCGTAGTTTGTTGGAAGTTATCCATGTTGACTTTTATTTTTGTATACATTTCCACATTTATATGTCCAGTTTGGACGTTATTGGTCGCTTAAGGGAGGCTAGCTGTCACTAAAGGGATCGAGTTGGTAGACACTTGTGCTACCATGTGACAAGGGTGGTGGTGGTGGGTATTGATGAGTACATGCAGGCTGATGTGTAAGTATGTGCTATTTCAGACCCTATACCTGCGGTTCAGAAATTACAGCCAACTATGCTTATAAATTCACATAAGACATAAATTACAGCGATCATTTATTTTGTCGGGGGCGATGTCTATGATACGAATTTGGTGACTGTATCTTAAATGGTTCGAAAATTACAGTCAACTATTCTTATAAGTTGACAGGGGCGATGCATGTTACGAATTTGGTGACTCTATCTTAAACTGTAGTCTTCACATTGTTCGGGATCCACTCAACGAAGTAGCTGCTGTTCTTGTTCTGGATGTTCAGCTTCTGCTCATCCGCCTCCTTCATGGACATGTGGCCAGAGGAGACTGTAGCAACTGTGAGGTAACGGCCGTGGCACGGATCGCAGGTAGCCATCATGTTTTTGATGTCAAACATCTACTGGGTAGGCTCTGGCAAAGTAAGGGTGCAATGCTGTTGGCTACCTAGAGAAAGAGCATTTAGGGCATAAATGACTCTCCGATAATTTTCGTTGATGAGAGTGTTGTGTATGTTATGAATTTGGTGACTTTATCTTAAATGGATCAGAAATGACAGCAAACTATGCATATAAGTACGTATAGGGCTTAAATGACCCTGCGATCATTTTACTTTACGAAGGTGATACCTATGTTAGGAATTTGGCGACTTTGTCTTAAACGGTTTGGAAATTACACCAACTACGCTTATAAGTATGTAATGAGAGCTTCGCATAGTCAATCGGAGACGAGACCCATTCGAGAGCCTCGCATAGCCAATCGGGGCCGAGACCCTTTCAATAGCCTCGCGTAGCCCATCGGGGCCGAGGCCCTTTCGAGAGCCTCATGTACCTGATTGCACATTCCGGCTGACATTGCACATTTTCA
Source organism: Clitarchus hookeri (assembly GCA_002778355.1). Lineage (NCBI taxonomy): Eukaryota > Metazoa > Arthropoda > Insecta > Phasmatodea > Phasmatidae > Clitarchus > Clitarchus hookeri. The sequence goes on along the minus strand of NQII01004618.1, from coordinate 172,437 downwards.
CCCGGATTCATCCGCATTGTGCAAACTTGAAAAATGTCAGTCGGATTGTGCAAGACATATTTTTTTTAGTGAAGTTCGGGAAATTTGGAGGGAAATTTTGGAAATTATCTGGCAAATTTGGCCGTTTTTGCCATTACTAGCTGCCAAAATGGCCGCCGTTGGAGAAAAATGGAGGATGACACAATCCAAGATGGCCACCACTCGTCCTCTCGTCCTGCGCCGGGCGCCAGATGCAACTACTGGTACTGTAATTTTACAGAACAGCGCTCACGAACTGAATGACACACTAAAACATCGACTCTCATACGCTTAAATGATCATCCACTTTGTGGGTGGCGGGTTTTGTCGTACCTTGTGCCTCCGTGGTGATCAAGGATGATGCCATTCATTGGACTGTCGCTTCAATTCGGGTACGTATGCTCGTGTCCATATTTCATCAATTGCAATGATGCGGTCAGCATGTCATTACCTTCACGGTGAAAGTGTTCCAGATTGATACATGTCTCATATCGGGTCTACTTCTCTAGCTCAGTTATGTTGCACCCATTTGGCTCAAACCTTCCGTACATTTAGGTCCCGCCGTAAAATTCGGCGCACTGATGACGTAGGGATATATGTATTCTGGGCTAATTCCATAACTGTTCGGCGGGTGACGTCCATTAAGCACTGATCGACCACAGCCACTCGTACGTCATGGTCAGCTGACACAGCACGTCCACTGCGAGGTAGGTCGGCTTTTGACTCTCTTCCCTGTTTAAAGGCCTTTACCTACCTTGCCACTGTACGATAGGGTAAAGCACGATTACCCAATGCTTCCCGTAGCTCTGCATGAGACTCGCGTGCATTCTGGCCGCAGTGTAAGGATATCTTGATGTACGCACGCTGTTCGACTTTGGTTATGTCCATTACGCACCGCTGTCATCCAACAACTGACATAGGGAACGTGCTCACTGCCGGACGGATGTACTCATACCCCATCTGACGGCAACAGCAGTTCAACGTGGTATAGCACACATTGACAAACCGTGGACAACCTCGCAGACTACTTTGAGGGATCTTAAACAGCTTGTACGCGTACGATACATACCCGTTCAAATTAGTGTATACAGAGTCTACGAGAATATATCAATTAAACGGTTATTTCAAGCAGCCATGTTTGTCTTTGTTTTATGCCGGACATTCCTGCATCCATGCCCCATGTGGTGTCACCTTTCAAACGTACTTGTCGAACACTTTCATCTGTGCATATTACATTTCCTGTGTTGGATAATTTTCGGGAGATAAACATTGGTTGCCATGACTTCTGAATCTGCCCTCGTAGTTTCCTTCGCTTGACACACCTGTTATACACGTCTACCCGCCTGCGTTAACATTAATCTTGTTCTCAACCCTTTCGATAACGATATAAACATATGTATGTTAACATGTTACAAAGTATGAAAATTTAGTTTCCCTGCCATACACTGCACAAATTCGTTCTCAAACACTTCAAAAGCCTTTCGTGTGGCTGGTACCATTTGTTAGTTTTGTTATTATTTACTCCCAGTATTAACCAGCGCACGAGAAAGGTTTCATCATATCTGAGAATAAAGTGAAGATTATAGCTGTTAAGTCGCTCCCACCTTTTTTCCTGTACTTATGCAAACCGCAAACAAAACTACCCATTTAACATAACATTGATCGTAGCAGAACACCACATGCGTGTTGATTCGTTGTCGTTAGTACAGTAAGCGGTGAACGGATGGTGATATGTCAGAAATGCGTTGAGAATCAGTCACGTTTCAAAGAATGCACATCCATATGTTGTGTTGAAACAGATTATTGCGATGTTTACCTAATACATTGGTAAATTGCGATTGCGTTCTTTGTAACACACATCTGCCTCGCTTTCAGCCATTGTGTTTCTTCATGCGGCATAAGAATACAGTCACCGCTTACTAAATTTACGAAAATAAATCAACGCGCACGTGCTGTTATGTAGTGTTTCTTTATTTTCGCGCCGCTGATTGGTGCAGGCTGAGAACGGCGTCGAATGTTCTGCTAACAGACGAGGCGCTGTAATTAGTACGTACATGGCATGGGACTCGGCTACACAAGCGACAATTTTTTTTACAGCGAAAATGTTTTGTAGATGGGTATTATTGTCTGCGGGTTGCATAGAAACGGAAAAATAGGTGCGGGCGACTCACTCGGTATATTTCTAAGCACAATTCCCACCATAATTTTTACCATTGTGCAATTTCCTAATGCAAAGTTGTTTAGAAAGCGATCTCGCAGCGCAAGCTGCGCTTAACTAATCTCTGTGTTCCAACATTAGACTGCTTTTCTGCCAACACGATTATCATAAACAACTCGGAGAGAATTGAATTTTAAAACACTATTCATGTATACAAATGCTTTAAGATGTCTGTATACTTTGTCTGCCCAGTTTTTTAATGCAATAAGGTTAAATTCAAATTTATGAAAGCATTTTAATAATATAAAATAGTTTGTCTATTTGAAATTAATGTTTAATCAAACGCTATTTTCACGGATAATAATGTGATTTAAACAGCTGTATTGGTATGGGGTAGGTTAATATTAAGTACAATCGGACTACCTCATTTCAAGTCTGTGCAAGAGACGAATGAGTAAAATTTAAAAGTTACCTTGTACGTGGAAAGTAAAAGAAAAATGTTTACGGTTCCACAGTAGTGGAAAAGCGTGTTTTCTTAGGTGCGGGAACTTCCCGTACCCGGGAGTATGCTAAGTTTTCATGTGTTCGTCGGAGGATACAAGACATGTGAAGGCATATCCTAGTAAACTAAGTGATACGAAGTGCACTTCCGTAAATCCCAGATATCCCGTGATTTTTGTATTATGCTCCATTAAAGTGAGAACAGAACTAGTTCCCTGTATTATTTTTACATTCCGTGAACATCACGAACGCTTTGAGTTGGTTATTTATCGACGTACGAAATGAGTGATCTTGTAGGGGCCCGAAAAAAAACACTTCTTAAACCAAAACGCAAATATGTACCTCGGCCCATTGATTACATCTCTGTTATGAAGGAAATTTGATAAACTCAGTTTTGTATACTTATCTTATTTTGTTGTGAGGAAATGACACCCATACCATTGTTATGGCGTGGGCATTCCATCATATATTATTGGTAAACGTTTGTGTTGAAGGGTTCTTCCGTTGAAGATATTGAGGAAGAGATGTTAAGACTGGGAAAATTTAAAGTAAAAGACATGCTGATAGAGAATAACTGTATTTAGCGAGTATATTTTCATGCAAAAAGAGCACTATACCACGCACATAACAAACTTTCACGCAGAAGATTCGAACTGTCGTGTTACTTTCCATGGCCTTACATCGGCGTCACCAGCAGTAATTTTTAATAATATCATAGAAGTATACAAATGAGTATAAAAGAATTCCCCAACTTTAAATGTCTATAAGGTTAAAAAAAACTACCTACCTCCTTGATTGACCAATCAAATGAACCGTGGAACAGTGAAATTTGTGTACTATGCATTCATAAATGTTCAATGTGACCACCATGAACGGCCCGAACGACATCTACGCGATTATCAAACTCGTTCCACGCTCTTGTCCGCATGTCCGGTGTTACGGTTTGGTATGGACAGTGTTGCGAAAGCGATTACTGTACAAACCATACAGGTTACAGCTTGTACAGGCTCTTACCGAAAGGGATAAAGAACTAAGACGTGATTTCTGCGCGTTCGTTCTTTCCCAGAACGAGGTAGACAATGCCTTCATGTCTAAGCTGGTTTTAGCTATTAAGCGACGTTCCATACAAATGGTAAGGTGAACCGGCACAACGTGTGGATATAGAGTCAGGAGCCTCCACATGAAACCACCGAACACGAACGCGCTTCCCCCAAAGTGAACGTGTTTTGCGCTGTATCCAAATATTTCGGCCCTTTCTTTTTTCACGAGCCCACTGTTACTGGAATCCCTTATTTGGACATGCTTACAGAGTGGTTGTTTCCTCAGTTAGATGAGGTGGCGGGGGACTTCATTTTCCAGCAGGATGGTGCGTCACCACATTGGCACCTAGCTGTTCGCGGATACCTGAACGAGACGTTGCCGCAACGCTGGATTGGTCGAGGAGCAGCTGGTGACCAGACTCTTCATCACTATTCCCCAAGAAGCCCGGATCTTACCCCATGCGATTTTTTCTATGGGGGTACATAAAAAATCAAGTGTTTCGTCCACCATTGCCGGCTAACATTGATGACCTCAAAACGAGAATTACGGATGCCATCCAAACCGTGACACCGGACATGCTGACAAGAGTGTGGAACGAGTTTGATTATCGCGTAGATGTCGTTCGGGCCACTCGTGGTAGTCACATTGAACAGATATGAATGTATGGTAAACAAACTTAACGGTTCCACGCTTCATTTGATTGGTCAATCAAGGTTGTAGGTTGTTTGGTTTTGATATTATAGACCTTCAAATTTGGGGTAATTTTTTATACTCATCCTGTATTTTAAAGGCAGAAAATATTTATTCTGCAAAAATCTTAGAAATTGCTAACAAACCTTTTGGAAACTTGGCTATGAATTATGATAAAAAAAATTATAAATAAAACAGCTAGTATACTTTAATAAAACCAATTTAAACATTTAATTTACGTTATTAGTTAAAAGATTTCTTATATTTTTTAACGCAAGATCCACAAGAAAAAACTGCTATTAAAAACAAAATGTCCTCGTTTTCAAACGCTTAATGGATCTGAAGCTACGAGTATTATCCTAGAAGACGTCTTATGGTCTGCCAAGAAATAGTCTAAGGAATTTGTGGCCAAAAAGTATTTTATTATGAGAGACACTGAAAAAATGCGTTGTTGTTATTGCGAAATTGTTTTATTCGTAGGTGACCGCCAAACAAACAGTTTTCTTGGTTACTTTATGGAAAACCATTTCATATTGCCACTAACAAAATCTATAGGGGAACGGCCGATTTTGGCAAAATATGTTATCGTAAGCTGTCTCTTAAAAAATATAGTCCCTTTGAGTAACGGCAAATACTTTAAAGTAAACATTGTTTGGAGCACTGCTAGGAAAAATTGAAATGAATAAAGAAAACCGTTCCATGTTTTGACATTTTATTTATAGTGTAATTTTTTAATAATGTCTCGTAAACTCGATTTCTTTTTTATACATGTTCGATTAATAATGTATTATTTATAGCTATGTATTAATGATTCTAAATATTTCAACAATTTAGTAGTAAATATGCAGTAAGCATTTACCTCCGCTTTTAAATAGCTTCTAACACAAATTAGCTATATACGTCTCCATTTTGTCCTTGGTGTCTTCGTGTGGCAAGCCGAGTAACGTAGTGTGAGCCATTACAGAAACGGTTCCTAAAACGCCAAAATATGGACTAATAGGGGCAAGAAGCCATTGTGCTACCATTGCACTACCTCTCTCAGTTTGTTAAATATCTGCCAGGAGCAATAAATCCTTATGTTACAAAAAAGGGAAGTGATAATATTAACGTATTAGTGGTGGGGTTTTAATACACGTTTTGAGGATATATATTTTTTAAATTTGTAAGATTTGTGATATTTTTTTCTATGATAACTAAGGTAAGGTGTTGAAGGAGATCTGACATCCATGGTCTCGACTCGAGGTAGCTATTCGGTAAAAATTTTATCGTGTGAAGCGGTGTCTACGGCCGCAACGAGCGGTTTAATGAGGGCTCGTCCAATTCCGGGCGGTTCTCAAACGAGGCGTTTCGTGCCATTTCGCAGCTCCTCAAGCCCTACGGGTCGATCGAGAAGGATCCTTGCTGCCGTCGTATCCTCAATTANACGGATTTATCATCCTCCTTCCTCTTTCAACCGAGGCCCTCTCCCTCCTAACGACCGTGTGCTAACTAGTGATTCACAAACGGGAAATGTTAAACCTGGCTGCACCGAAACGAACAGAAGCGAACACGTGCGAACGAGCACAAGCAAACATTCGCACATGTTTGTTACCATTCGCCCGTGTAGGATTCGGACCTGTTCAAGCAAAAATGTGCTAACAAGCAAAATCAAACCTTTCGCACATGTTTGATACCATTCGCTCCTGTTTGATTCAGACCTGTTCAAACGAACATGTGAGAACAAGCAAAAGCGAACCATTTGCACATGTTTGTTACCATTCACTCTTGTTTGATTCGAACCTAGTCAAGTGAACATACACTAACGAGCATAAGCAAACCATTCCCACATGTTCGCTACAATTTTCTCTTGTTTGATTCGGAGCTTTTCACCCCGGTCTAAATGAAGCGCCAACACTGAATAGGAGCGAACAAGCATATCCTTTGGTGCTTCGATGAGAGAACGACAACGAACGGATCACCAACGAATGCGAACCGAACCTGAACAAAGACGGATATGGCGTTCGCTCACCATTTTCACCCGTGGGAATGCTCGGTTCATTGATACTCGTTCGCACGTGTGCTCTTCTGTTCGCTCCAGTGTAAACGAAGATTTATATGCACACGAGTGCTTGAGGAACCAAAACAAGTGTTCCGAGATTTGCCGGCTACACCCGATAGAGTAAATGTTTCTTCGTATGTTTCCTGTATTCTGAGTAGTTACTATATATTAAAACTTAATATCATACCATCAGGTTGTAATTTTTTTTTTTTTTTTATTAATGAGAAAATTATTTTCAACATGCACTTTAATAATATTGTTGTTAATAATATTACTTTACATTTTATGGAAAATAAATTTTAAAATAGCCATCTAAATAGAAGATTTAATTTCGTTTGAAATATTTTTAACTGTTAAAAATATTATTAAAAACTATTTTTTTTAAATCGTACACCTAGTTTACCTGAATTTAAAGGTTTGACTTCTAACTTTTGCGTCGAATTTCCAATAAATTGGTTAATGGTAATTATAAACTGTAGCTAAACGTTTAATTCATGTGCCATTTTTAGTTTTTGACAATATATGAATTTAAAATTCTCATAAAGCTGTTGATTCCCATTTACAAATAAATTCCCCACTTATGATTCACTTTAATCAGACTATTGTTTGAATACCTCAACATTTTAAAAATCCCTATTAAAAGCACACTTTTTGGACACTTGAACAGCATTAAGGTAAGTTCGCAATCAGTGTTTTGTATGGAAGAAACGTCTGTGTAACAACTCGTATCGCGTAATACGTATATAAATAAAAAATAAATATGCATTTCTTCACTACTGTTAACACTTAATCGTGTGTCACGTAGGAAGCTGCCCTGACTCTGTCTTGTGAGCTTAACCTCCAGCCATTATCATTGCTGTTGAGAGGGAGAAGTAATTTAATCGTTTTAATTGAAAATTTCAGTCGCTGATAAACCGTCAGTTTCTATTTTCTTTTACCCATATAAAAAATGTCTCTGTTATATTATTAATTTAATAAACCAGTACTTTTCCAAACCCAAGTTAATTTTTAGTCCAGTGTGACTGGTTGCACACAATATGTGTATGGATACGACTTGCCAACGCTTTTAATCGTGAAATCCGTTTTGCCAAATACAGTTTTAAAAAACCGTATGCGGAGACAATCTTCGGGAGTCAACTGAAAGCAAGGTTTCTTGTGGCAGAACATGCTGGACTTTTTTTTGTCTTTAACCTAAAGCGATAGAAAATGGTTTTATTTTTTCTAATTCAGTAAATATTTTGCATAAAAACTTACACGATATTATTTTCATATCATCAAATAAAATATCTGGAATAATATGTGCAGTGTACATGGCGAGAAAAATAAATGAAAGTTTCAACATTTCAACATGGCTAAGATTACATAAGAACTAAGTTAACATCAGATTAGTTTTCATATCAATTCAATCAGAATATCATGTCAACTTGTCATGTGCGGTTCTAGAGCATGTGAATTGTTACTAAAGCTGCAACTTGTTTATCTATACTAATATCTAGTATTTAAGATTTAGAAACACAACTCAGTACTTAATAAAAAGGTGTAAAGTTTGTTCTGTGAGGTGATTTTGATTCTCAGCTGTCATTGTCATTGTTGGCTTAACATAATGGAAGAAGATTATTTTCAAGTATCCAAATTGCTTAGCGTATGTTTACCGAAACTATCTATATTAACAGTTTACGTAACGCAGAGAAATTTATTCGGTTTATTTTTCGTGAGAACGATTATAAACAGGGAAGGACATCGGCGTAGTTATTAGAGTAATTAAAGGTATTAAACATCAACAATTTTAATTTCGCGCCGTTGTTCCACTCTCAACTACCTAGGTGCCGCTAGCGTACATGTCGCCATCGTTTCCAACGCTAAGTAAATGCCACGTCATGTGTCGCTCGCCGCTGTATTTGGTTTTGCTGCGCTTACGCTTAAGTAGTACAAAAATTGTAAGGTTATATTTGCGTTAGTTTAAAATGGGAAAACAAAGACATCGTCTGCTATCGTAAGTAAGATCAGGTGGCCGTGTAAGGTTAAATTACAAAGCTGAAAGTGATGGTAAATGTATATTGTTTTATATGATTCATTGATAAATTGTTGTTTTTTTGACCAACTAACTTTGCTAACCAAAAAGTTGTGTAAATTCACCCACAAACAAAATACGCAATGCATGCACAGTGGCCGTCGAGAGACTTCGGGTGTACTCGGCAGATCTCGGGATATCTTAGCCAGTGGCGTGCATCGTATCCTACCCTCGCAAGACGGCAGGCAGCCCCTCTCCCCTCCCTTCAGCTGCTGTTCTTAGCCCTACCGTTATTGGTGTAGACAGCTCACGAAGATATCGCTAGCACTTGGCTTCGGACCGGCGTCTTAGTGGCGCTGGCCTACGGCGTCACCATCCGTTACGTCCTCCCTCCGGGCCCCACTCTACAACCGCTGCAACAACATTTCGTCGGAAGCTGCTCACACAAACGTCAACCTCTGTACAAAGAGAATGGCTATTTCAGTTCCGCATTAATTTATTGTTTCAGGTGTTGCAATCAAGACGTAATATTTGGGCCGGTACTCCACTCACGTCGACTTAAAGTTTGCGCCCATCTCACAGACAGGGAAACACGTGTTTGGTGCACAAATATCTTGAGATGAAACCATTCACGAACCAGCGCCGCCTAAACGTAAATAAATCATATTAAAACATCAGGAAAAAAAACTGGCTGTATTTCATTTGGCACTGATTCACTCTGTGTACAGATAAGATAATGTTTCTTCTTATGCATTATGTTAACAATTGTGGACGCACGGAATGAAATGTCTAATTTAAATACTAACTACCTAAAGTAACTGTCACTGAATCAGAATAATTACTTAAAAGTGTTTTCTACGTCTTATAGAACGTGTAACATTAAAGTTTCATGGAACGGTAATAGATTTCTTATTCACTTTATTCGTATTGGAAGAAAATTGCCATGACAATAAAATATAAATGCTTTTGAATTAAACAGTATATATAGATTAGTTATCTATTTTCGTTACGCGCCCAATTTCCCGCAATAACTTCATTTCTGATTGTTGCAATCAAATTTTATATTTTCCAATATTTACGGCAAAGGCTGTTCACGAACTATTGAGCAGTTTTGAAAGCGCTACTTAGGACAACTTTTCTCTCAATTTTCCACCTCCCACATAAGTAAACATTGCATTAGAGCCAATGACTTTACTCATGCACCGTTCAATTTCAACGTAATACTGTAAGGATCGTAAATTTTACTTATATTCTAATACTTGCACTCACGTGCATTCAACAAACAGAAGCTAAAATAGATTCAATACCAGGAAATTTAAAAGTCAAGGATTAAAAAAAAACATTAAGACTGCTGTGGCTACATGCACTCTCAGAGATTATTTGTAAATGTGCCATATTAGTGTATACATACAGTGACAAAGCGCGAATGGTAAATTATTTTCCCATACATCTATGGTAACGTTCCTGCAGATTCTGAGGAAGGAGTCAAATGCGTAGGCAAGTTCCCAACTTTGTATAGTAGCGATGCTAAACATTCCCATATTTTCAGCCTGATACATAGTACTATTTACATACATTGTATAGGTTAAAAACTTGCATAACTTTTTAGGAAGTTTACCAGAAATTGTTTACTGTGTGGCTACCAAATTTACCGGGAGCATGATAGGTAGTATTGCGTTATGTGCATGTAGATACGGGCAGAGGATTTTTGTTTTCAAAAGTTGACCTCAGAAGTGTTCCAATTACTGAGAGCAATTTCGAAATTGGCGTTTTACGACAGGCAATTTTTTTTATAAAAGGCTAGATGTGACTAGTTGTGGAATTCAAAATCAAATATAAATGCTTATCTTAAAATTGGCTTGGTCAAGATCATCTTATTTCTCAAGACATTGTTATTTCCGATCCGCGTTTCATGTCTTAAAATAAGATGCCCGTCACGAAGACGGCTCAAGAGATAGCTTATTTTCTTACCAATTCCGGCATGATCAAGCACGAGCTTAAGGCAGTGTACAAGAGCTCGAATCCAAACGAAACTTGGCGGCTGGACACGAACAAAAAGTAAAAAGGTATTTTTGGTCAGAACGACATAATGTATGCGCGGTATTATTCGCCAATAGAGAAAAAATGTATTCCTGGAGTTTTTCAAACAGATATAAATGAGATTGAAAACAAACACAGTGAGTATAAATCGTTTAAAAATAAATATAAGTTTTTTTTGGGATAATGTTGCGGACGCGTTTAATAAGATATTGTAAAGAAGACACTATTAATAATGTCATTTATTTACACGATCAGGCAATAAGTAACTCAACATAGAAACGTGAGCATTTGCTTTGAACTGAAAAAAATAAAACCAAACAATAGCATAAGACATTATATATAATATTTGTATTACAATTTAGTTTTGTATAACTTATTTATATTTGCTCAATTTCTACTTCTGTTGTGTATTTTGTATTAAGTATAATTTTAAATTTTTTGTTTATTATTAAGCATATATTTATTTTAAAATTCAATTTCATTTGAAAATAAATAATTTTATGTTTTTAAATAAGCACTATTGCATGTAGCGTTGTCTAGTTTGTACAATGTAATTAGTAGCTCTTAAGTGCTATTATACGAATTACATTAAAAAATTGATGGCACCTCAATGATTCCAGTTCTGTAAATAATTTCTAGTGGCAGGATAACATAGATTTACGCCCATACGCGCATTTAAATCATTAATTTCATCCTAACGCCAGTTTTGCTATCCTCATTCGACGTCTCAATTATTCCAGTCAGGGTTCACCGTTTAAAAATAACACTGTCTCAAGTCATGTCTACAAAGAACTTTGGCTTATTTGCCATCTTGAGCAAGGTCCCAACGACTGTGAAACTTGGTTCGAAACTGCGATCTCAAATAGTGACTATGCAACCAAATTATTCAGGCTTAAGTCACACAAAAATAAGGCGGCCCTCGTAAAGACAGTCTTGTTTGTATAAGTACGCTTAAGACAAGCTTCAGCAATGTTAATTAAATTTAAATACGATTGTCTTGACGAAGCTAGTGCTCAGTATATGTTTATGAATACCACCACGGATCTCTGTTTTCGTGGTGGGCGTTCCGAACAACTTGTCATCTCGGCGCTCGTTAAATGAGCTGTCCCAAGTGTCCTCTCGCCATTGTAGTGCATTGCCTTCGAGCAGGGCTGGATCTAAAGAGAGGCAGCATGTCTAAGGGGCAAACATTGCAGGGAAATACACACTACCATATATACTATGTATACAAACATAAATTGTGTATATAAATATAATCTTTTTTTTATTTATTTAGATATGAGTAAACACGTGCCTATATTCTTACAATAGTAATTAAATATAGTTTTTTGCTGCTTTCTTCGATGGAAGACATCAGCCATTTAAAATTGAAGGTAATGTCATATCTCGGGAACCATTAAACCGAATTATTCCAAAATTTGTATGTTAGCAGTGCATTGCGTAAGCATTAAATTTAGAAATTTACATTGTTGTTAATCCTTCATTTAGGAAGACAACACCACATAAAAAAATTAATTCTTTATATCATATATAGAAAACTACTCAACCAGTTCTCGCCAAATTTGGCAGGTAAGAATTGCTATGACAGGTAATGTAAACGTGTGCAATTTAAATCGATTAGGTTCCTTTTTTAAATGGTGCAAAAACAAATATTTTAGGTTTATTTGGTACTAGCGACCCGGCCCGGGTTCGCCCGGGTACAATTTAGTTTTTACAGCAATACTTTAATTAATAAATTTGTTAAACGCAATTACAATATTATATGATAGTAAATTAGTAAACCGCCATCATATATAGCATACATCGATACATGCATGCATACACGTCACGCCTGTCTCCCAGAGAGGTAGGCAGAGATTATGGACCTTTATTTACCACTATCCTGACATAAATTCCTTCCTCCTTCGCTTTATGTACAGTCATACACATTATATGATAGTGGTTAAGAAAATTTCTTTGTATACAACATTGCAAGGAACTGTCTCCTGACAAAGACATGTGGTCAATAACGAAAGGAAAATTGTACGTATGCTAAATCTTTTCGCGAAAATCAGGTGGCCCTATTGATAGTAGAATGTGGTCAGCGTAATAAAATGTAGTTTAAATAGTAATTGGTAACACATGTTTGAATCAATGGCAAGAAGTGGTCGCTGTATCGTCTTGTCTGTTTTTGTATCTGACCCATCTGGGAGTAATAATTGTCCACGTGAAAAGCATGGCTGTCGGAGTTAAATTAAATCGTAAAACCGCTTAATAATATTTCTCTGTTATAGATAGATATATGCTACCGCTAAGTTTTTTTCTTTAGGTCTTTTTATTTTACACAATTCTTTACTGGATGATATTGTCCCAGTTTTAACGGTTTAGACAGCGTATTGCAAGAGAGCCCGCTGGCGGCAAACTTTTTTCCGACTTGATTCACTATTATCGTCACTGCTTATTCCTTGTTTNAAACCGCTTAATAATATTTCTCTGTTATAGATAGATATATGCTACCGCTAAGTTTTTTTCTTTAGGTCTTTTTATTCTACACAATTCTTTACTGGATGATATTGTCCCAGTTTTAACGGTTTAGACAGCGTGTTGCAAGAGAGCCCGCTGGCGGCAAACTTTTTTCCGACTTGATTCACTATTATCGTCACTGCTTATTCCTTGTTTNATTGCAAGAGAGCCCGCTGGCGGCAAACTTTTTTCCGACTTGATTCACTATTATCGTCACTGCTTATTCCTTGTTTTACTTTACGTAACAAAATATATACTAAGACCTGGCCAGAGAACCTAGCTATGAATTTTAAAAAAACAAGTAAATCGGATACGTGGTTCTTGAGTGATAAGTGCACTAACATACAGACAGAGACGTTGAGTTTTATAATATGTATAGATATCTGCCTTACCATTTCACCAATTTCGACCAAATTTAGTATGCTCAAAGTATCTATTACAAGAATCGTATGTGACAAAACATACCTGCTTTTGTCACCATTTTCTAAGATAAGTTTTATGCCATATATCGACAACAGTCAACCGACTCCCACAAAATTTTACACGCGTGTAGTGCAACACTCGGGTATGTAAACTAACATGTTTTAGCTGCGTCAGGGCTTTTTAGCCTACTTTCCGAAGGAAAGAAAGGCTTATGAGATCACTTTCCTGTGTGTGGGTCTGCGAGGATGTGTGTGTATGTATGTGTGTCTGTGTTGTGTATGCCTTTGTGTTTTTGAACGTATGAACCGTATTTCACCTAATTCTGTACACGTAAAGGCTGATTATAAAAACATGGGACAAACATTGAGGGGTGGTAGAGCTCACTAAAACAAACAATTATTGTATAGGAATATATGGGTGGAAGTGACGCGTTGAGGCACAAACACAAAAACATAACACATTAACGGAAACATAAAATGTTCATTAGCAGCATACTTAACGAGTGATTCCGTACAGAAAATGTTAAAACAGTTGCTGGAAATGCATTCACCAACAGTCACGCATGCTTGGCGACCTCTAGATATGGCGTGATTGGCTGACAATGGTGGCGTGCGTGAAATAGCCGGCGTTTTTTAATATGTTCGCCAATCACTCCACCGACGCTACCAAGCTTGCATTACTGTCGGTGGTAGCAATTTTGAGAAATTATTATAAACATTGCTGTAAAAAGGCATTTAGCGGCAACGTTGTAAATAAACAATGTGTTGCATTTCATGAGTTATTTTTGTGTTTGTGCCTCAACGCGTCACTCCCACCCATATATTCCTATATAATAATTGTTTGTTTAAGTGAGCTCTACCACCCCTCAATGTTTGTCCCATGATTTTAGAATCATTCTGTATAGTACTAAGTATCGACACCTCAGTTCCTTAGTTTTATACGACGCTGGGTACTTACTTTCAAAATGGCGGCATTAAAATTTAGGGTGATATGTCATATCTCGGATATAATTCAACCTATTTAAACCAAATTTTGTGTGCTGACAGCGCAGGTTGTAAGCACTGCATTCAGGGGTGAATATTGTTGTTGGTCGGCCACGTTGGAACATAGCGCTACATGAAAACATGAAGTTTTCACTTTATATCTCAAACACTACTAAAAATAAGTTTTGCCAAATTTGGCACGTATGTAATACTATGATAGGCTAAGTAAATTTAAATAATAAAAATTAAAAAGTCACTGATTTTTAAAATGGCGGACATGCAACTATTTTAGGTTTATTTGTTATAAATACAATACCGTCTAACAAACTTTAACCAAATTTTGTACGATGATAGTATCCATTACACGTATCATATAAGCCCAAAAAAACACATTTGTCCGCCATTATATAGCATAGTGCTACATGAATTAATAAACTTTTTGTGCAATATCTCGGAAATAATTTTAAAAAATTGCTACCAAATTTGGCGAACAAGTAGTACTGTGGCAGTATATATGTACAAATATGCTTCAAGTACCTCAGACACTTATTTTTAAAATGGGGACCATAAAGCTATTTTAGATTTGTATGTTATATTGTCGAAACGATGTAATTAACTCCAATGAAACTTTGTATGCTGGCTGTTTACATTACAAACATCAATTGAGTACATCCAAAATCTTTTGTCGGCCATTTTGTTAAATGGTATCGCTTAGAAAATTTAAATTATGTGATATTTCCAAAAAAAATTCCCAAATTTGGCAAACAAATAGCAGGTAGGCCATGTAAATTGATAAACTTTGAGAGGGTCAGACACAAATATTTACAAAATGGCAGCTATATTAATATTTTAGGTCTTAAATTTTTATCCACGAAACTACAAAAAAAATTTCAACTTAACTTTGTATGCTAGCAGTATTAATTACATATATTAAAACGGTATATGCAAAGCTTCATTTCTCCGCGATTTTGTAAGATAGCACACATTAAATAATACCATTTTTATGTTGTATCTCGGAAAATAATCAGCTGATTTTATTCAAATTTGGCGAAGAAGTTGTACTGTAATAGGCCCTATTAATTAATGTGTTTTTATTAGGAAAGTTCGTTATTTTCCGAATGGCACTTATACAAAAATTATTATGTTAGTTACATAACAGATTAAAGTTAACCTTCGTATATTTGATCAATGACAAACATTGAATGTACTAAAATATAAATGTTTCGACCTCAATTTATGAAGAACGTCACATGAACAACGGACACAACAAATCCGCAACTGCAACCGCATCAACAACCACATCCACACTCACAACCGCATCCACATCCACAACTGCAACCACATCTACATCCACAACCGCATCCACATCCACAACTGCCATCCACAACCGCAACCACATCCACAACCGCAACCACATCCACAACTGCAACCACATCCACAACCGCAACCACATCCACAACCGCAACCACATCCACACCGCAAGGTGTTGGCGTTGGTGTACCACAACCGCAACCACATCCACACCGCAACCACAACCGCAACCACATCTACAACGGCAACCACATCCACAACCGCAACCACATCCACAACCGCAACCACATCCACAACCGCAACCACATCCACAACCGCAACCACATCCACAACTAAAACCACATCCACAACTAAAACCACATCCACAACCGTAACCACATTCACAACTGCACCCACATCCACAACTGCAACCACATCCACAACTGCAAACACATCCACAACTGCAACCACATCCACAACCGCATTCATATCCACAACTGCATTCACATCCATAACCGCAACCACATCCATAACCGCAACCACATCCACATACACAACTGCAACCGCATCCACAACCGCAACCACATCCACAACCGCAACCACATCAACAAATACAACCACATTTACAACCGCAACCACATACACAACTGCAACCGCATCCACAACCGCAACCACATCCACAACCGCAACCACATCCACGTCCACAACCGCAACCACATCCACATCCACAACTGCCACCACAACTATAACTGCAACCACATTATTTGCAAAACAACTATAACTGCAACCACAACCACCGCTTGCTATGTGCTCAATGTATGATGTAAAATAAGCAGAAGAAAACTTAATTATTTTCATTAAGAAAGATATTCGACTTCCCGTGCGAGTTATCCAGGGAAAGGACAATATAGTTTGTGAATCGCGACATGTCCTCCTGCTGCCCAACACCATTCGTTGTATTATGGCAGGACCTTCGAATTGCGTTAAAATATGTCTGATGTTAAGTTTGTTGGAGGAACTTAATAGTATACGTTCTGAAAATGTGTACTTTTACTCGAAATTCATAGAGCAACCAAAGTACCAGCGCCTGGCATACATACTACAAGCTGTAGAATTTATAGGATTTTTTCCATTTAGTGATTATGACAAAGATTTGCCTCCAAATGAAGCTAGGCCGAATTCTGTAATTATTTTTGATGATGTTGCATGTGAGAAGCAGAAAATCATTCAATAATATTTTTGTATGGGTATACATGAGACAGTGTACTATCAGCATTAAATGTTAGTGTGATTGGTTCGATAATATGGTTATTTAGGATATTTTTTAAATAATTCCTGACTGACTTTATGGTAAATATACAGCTGGTTTTATTGTATGGTAGGCATACCTTTTATTTTTATATAACATGACCTAATCACTTGCTCGGGTGGTTTGTTCTTATGACAAGAGTGTGGCTTCGATGGTGTTAACAGAATGGTTTAACTATATGATTAGTTTATAAGAGAGGGGCAGAATGTTTGGTTGATATGGTTGGTTAGTATGAATGGATAGTATAATATGTTGGTATGGTATTTGGGAATTAAAACTGTATGGGTGTCGTAGATGATTAAATTGGTGGTACAGAAGTAATGATAGCTTGGTTGGAATTTATGTTTGAAATATTTTTTTTGTTGGACTGATGGTATGAGTTGTTTATGCGTATAGCTGGTGATGTTAGATGGAATGGCAGTCGATATACAGTCTGTATGTATGAGGATGGTGTTTGATATGGTCTATATGGCTGGTATAATCGACTGATTTGAGCAGTACCAAATGAGTAGTTGGTATGGTATGATGTAGTATATTGCTTATAATGTTTGTGTGTATGGTGTTACTGTGGTTGGTACAGTACTGCTGGCTGGTAGGGTTATTGATATTTATTTTAGTATGCTCAAGGTGTGGTAGTTGGCGTGGTTATTGTTATAAATTGGTGGTATAATCATCTGGTTTGTTAGTTGCTATGTTTGGTTGGTACTGCATCTTGAATATTTGGCATGTGTGTGCTAGTGATGATGTTATGACAAACATGTTAGAGTTGTTATTTTTTATGTTTTAGTAGGTACGGGCTATATTGTATGTTGGGTAGTATTTTTCTGGTGATAGTCGGTAGAGCATATGGTATGCACGATAGGTTTATTTTATTTTGGTAAGGCCTATGTGGACTGAATGGTAGATGTATTATTGGGTTAAAGTGGGTGGTGTGGGGGTGAGAAAATGTGGTGACAGTCGGTAGAGCGGATGGAATGGGTGTTACTTTATGGACCGATCTCAACTTTATAGTTGTTTGGTACACTCGAGCTATGATAGACTGTATGATTGGTGTGTTGGGTGGCATAGTTGATTTAATTTTTTTTTTTGTGGGCTATAGAAAGTTGTATGTAAGGTGGTCTGGTATTAGTTGGTAATGATAGTATGACAGTTGGTAGGAATGCTTATGTTATGGCTTGGTTTCAACTGTATAGTTGTTTGGTACACTTGGGTTATGAAGGATGGTATGGATGGTATGTTGGGTGGTATGGTTTTCACTATATCTGTCTGGTGATTGTCGGTGTATGTTAAATGGTTTGGATAATATGTGTGTGTCGGTTAGTCCTGTAATGCTAAGGTATGCTTGAGTTAAAGTGGTTGCTATGGGCGGTCAGCGAATTTGGCTGGTGTGGTTCGGTATGGTTAATGATATAGGAAGAAGTTCATTGTGTCACTGGTATGGGCTGTATGTTTGCTTGGTATGGTATGTGTGGACGAATGATTGAGGTATGCTTCAGTTATAGTGGGTGGTATGTGTGGTAATTATGCTTGGTTTAGGGTTGATAGAACAAATGGAATGGGTGTTAGGCTATAGACTGGTCTCAGATGTATAGTTGCCTGGTACACTTGAGCTAAGAAGGATGGTGTTACTGGTGTGTTGAGTGGTATGGTTGATTATTATGACTGAATTTATCTTTGGTTATATAGGATGGTGGTGTTGGGTGGTCTGGTATGACTTGGGTTATAATAGATGGCATGGTTGATATGGTGGTATTGTGAATAGTATATGTGGCTGGTGTCGATCGGTACAGCAGAAAGTATGAGCAGTAAGTAAACTTTTGGTAAGGTCAGTGTTGGATAATTTTCGGGAGATAAACATTGGTTGCCATGACTTCTGAATCTGCCCTCGTAGTTTCCTTCGCTTGNTGTGTTGGATAATTTTCGGGAGATAAACATTGGTTGCCATGACTTCTGAATCTGCCCTCGTAGTTTCCTTCGCTTGACACACCTGTTATACACGTCTACCCGCCTGCGTTAACATTAATCTTGTTCTCAACCCTTTCGATAACGATATAAACATATGTATGTTAACATGTTACAAAGTATGAAAATTTAGTTTCCCTGCCATACACTGCACAAATTCGTTCTCAAACACTTCAAAAGCCTTTCGTGTGGCTGGTACCATTTGTTAGTTTTGTTATTATTTACTCCCAGTATTAACCAGCGCACGAGAAAGGTTTCATCATATCTGAGAATAAAGTGAAGATTATAGCTGTTAAGTCGCTCCCACCTTTTTTCCTGTACTTATGCAAACCGCAAACAAAACTACCCATTTAACATAACATTGATCGTAGCAGAACACCACATGCGTGTTGATTCGTTGTCGTTAGTACAGTAAGCGGTGAACGGATGGTGATATGTCAGAAATGCGTTGAGAATCAGTCACGTTTCAAAGAATGCACATCCATATGTTGTGTTGAAACAGATTATTGCGATGTTTACCTAATACATTGGTAAATTGCGATTGCNAAGAATGCACATCCATATGTTGTGTTGAAACAGATTATTGCGATGTTTACCTAATACATTGGTAAATTGCGATTGCATTCTTCGTAACACACATCTGCCTCGCTTCGAGCCATTGTGTTTCTTCATGCGGCATAAGAATACATTCGCCGCTTACTAAATTTACGAAAAGAATTCAACGCGCACGTGCTGTTATGTAGTGTTTCTTTATTTTCGCGCCGCTGATTGGTGCAGGCTGACAACGGCGTCGAATGTTCTGCTAACAGACGAGGGGCCGTAATGAGTACGTACACGGTATGGGACTCGGCTACACAAGCGACAATTTTTTTTACAGCGAAAATGTTCTGTAAATGGGTAGTATTGTATGCGGGTTGCATAGAAACGGAAAAATAGGTGCGGGCGACTCACCCGGTATATTTCTAAGCACAATTCCCACCGTAATTTTTACCATTGTGCAATTTCCTTAACGAAAAGTTTAGAATGTAAAGTCGTATAGGAAGTATTCTAAAGAAATCGTAGAGTTAATATGGTGTTAAGCGATCTCGCAGCGCAGGCTGCACTGAACTAATATCAGTGTTCATTTTATAAAAGGAGACTTTGGTGGGCTCTTAAAGTTACCCTCTTTTTTTTGTAATTGCTCATATTTACTAATCTAGACAGCGTATTGCTTTAAGTGTATTCTGCAAATTATAATCGTTAAAATCATTGTATTCGATTGGTAATTTTTACATCGTGTTTTAAATAGTCTGTATTTTACAGCGCAATCCATTNCGTTAAAATCATTGTATTCGATTGGTAATTTTTACATCGTGTTTTAAATAGTCTGTATTTTACAGCGCAATCCATTCATTTATTCTACGTTTTCTAATATTTTTGTAAAATTTAAAACATTTTTGTATGAATCTGGAATCTACTAACGTTTGTGATCACCAGCTTTTATTAATGTCAACGTTGTTTGTAACCATTTNTTTTGTATGAATCTGGAATCTACTAACGTTTGTGATCACCAGCTTTTATTAATGTCAACGTTGTTTGTAACCATTTTTAGGGTGCTGTGTCATTACAGATATTTATTTAGCAAAATAGAGTCATTAAATCAGTTTTGTTGTTTGTATTTATTTGTTCTCTGGCACAGTATAATGAAAAATTGTGGAAGCAATGTAATCCAATTTGGAGAGTCGAGTGAAGGTTAGTAATAGAGAAACAAGTGAAGAGAGTGAAGATATTGGTCGGCTCTTAACAGCGATGTCTTGAGAGCCTATTGCAAAACGAAATGACAGTAGTGACGTAACTTAAGATTATGGGAATGAAATTCAAGATAGCCACCTACAGAGGCCATCAGCAGATGAAATAAGATGGTAAGGTGGTGCAACTGCGACTAAGGTGGAGCACATGTGACAGAATGAGTAATCAGCAGGTGGCATTCAATGTGGAATGACAGAGCAGGAATAAAATCTAATAAAACAGGATGGAGCAAAGGAGACCGAAGGAAAGATAGAGCATGAGGCGGAACGAAGATGACTTAGAAAAATCAAATCCAAAATGGCAGTCGAACAAAGGTGGATAAATAGGTGAAACAAAGTAGCAGGCAACGAAGGTGAGGAGGTATGACAGAGAATGATTACAAGATGGTAGGATAGAATGAAGGTGACTAAGAAAAATGTAATCCAAGATGGCAGTCGAACAAAGGTGGATAAATAGGTGAAACAAAGTAGCAGGCAACGAAGGTGAGGAGGTATGACAGAGAATGATTACAAGATGGTAGGATAGAATGAAGGTGACTAAGAAAAATGTAATCCAAGATGGCAGTCGAACAAAGGTGGATAAATAGGTGAAACAAAGTAGCAGGCAACGAAGGTGAGGAGGTATGACAGAGAATGATTACAAGATGGTAGGATAGAATGAAGGTGACTAAGAAAAATGTAATCCAAGATGGCAGTCGAACAAAGGTGGATAAATAGGTGAAACAAAGTAGCAGGCAACGAAGGTGAGGAGGTATGACAGAGAATGATTACAAGATGGTAGGATAGAATGAAGGTGACTAAGAAAAATGTAATCCAAGATGGCAGTCGAACAAAGGTGGATAAATAGGTGAAACAAAGTAGCAGGCAACGAAGGTGAGGAGGAATGACAGAGCATGATTACAAGATGGTAGGATAGAATGAAGGTGACTAAGAAAAATGTAATCCAAGATGGCTGATATGGAATAATAGAGTAGGATAAAATTAATATCATATTAGACAGTTTAGCGAAGGTGAGTAATTCGGAAACAAGTAGGTGGTCGGAGCTGGAGAGTTGCTTATAGCCCAGAAAAAAAGGGGTGATTTCGAGAGAAAATAAAGTCTTTTGAAAGTGAAAAACATTCCACTCGAATTGGATGAAAAGGGTCTTGTGTGGTTCGTTTTTGCACATGTGTTGCTCGGTGAATTTTTGAGGGAAAAAAGGGAAATTTTAAGGAAAAAAGGAAATGTTGAGGAAAATGCTATGAATTCTAAGTGTTTTTGAGGAAAATTTAAAATTTTGAGGAAAAATAATATGGCGGTGATTGTCATCACAGCGCCTACTCCCGTCTCCTGGCGTCGTATCGGCTAAACCTATCTACTAGTTAAATCAGTAACTTCTTTTTTCTGTCCCTGACCGGCCCTGCGGGGTGGGGTTGGAGCTGGGCTGTGGACTGGCGACCAACCTGTTATGGGTGTAAGGTGAGGTGTCAGGGTGCCCTGAAAACCGGGCTACTGCTCACAACCCGGCGTGTAAGGGGGGAGCCTAGACGCTGAATGCCTGGTAGGACTGACGTGACATAGGAATGTATTTCCTTGTCTGGACATCCCTCGGCTAAAGCCCTAACAGTAGTGACCAGCGTAAGTGTAAGAGTAACCCGGTGGTGACGCTTGAAGTGCCCGCTGGTGATCTCCGGT
Organism: Clitarchus hookeri; assembly: GCA_002778355.1. Lineage (NCBI taxonomy): Eukaryota > Metazoa > Arthropoda > Insecta > Phasmatodea > Phasmatidae > Clitarchus > Clitarchus hookeri. The sequence continues at coordinate 150,010 of NQII01004618.1, read as the reverse complement.
GGGGCCTGCTCATTGGTGATTGGGTGTTCCCCTGCTGCTGCGAAGGCTGCCAACTAAAACTCCTAAATGGGGCAGTGATGCGAATATATAGCCTAGCACTACTCAAGTACATCTCCACCTCCTCGTGGTTGGGCTGGTAACATGGTGACCACACCATGGCTAACGGAGTGAGGATGACTGAAGGCGGTAACGGCCTGTCTGTGCACATATAACCAGTTACGGCGAGGTTATGTGCAGTCTCCAGAGACTGTATATATTCTTCGCCTTGCGGTGAAGACCCGCGAACCGAATTGCACTCCCCAAGCTGAGGCTCGGCATGGCAAGTTGGGCTGATCTCGGGGCGGAGGAGTTCCTATGAAGGGATTGTCTGGCGTCCTGGAGGGGCTGGACTGTCCCGGGTGAAATCTCAGTGGGCATATCTGAAAATTGTGGGTACCCAGGGGATCAGTGTGAAAGCCCCGGCTTAGGCCGTGCTGATCGCGGGTCGGACTCGGGGTGGCATTGGTTGATCCTTCTGCTTGGAAGGAGATCTGGAGGTGGGTGTTTGCCTGGAGAGTTGGGCCTGGTGTGCTGGAAAAAGTCAGTAGCAGCTGCCGTGGAACGCAAGCGTGCTGACCTGCCCCAGGTTCTGGTTTCGAAGGGTTGATGCTCACTAACGAAGGGTCGACGGTCTGGTCCGCCTAGTTAGAGGACTCGTTTACAAAGCGGGTTTGTAGAGTGTGGATAGCACTCGGCCCCATCAAGGTGGCACGTGTGGATTCAACTCCGTGCTCTGCTGTTGACAGGTGAGGTGGAACCACCCTCGGGTGGAGAACATCCACCCACTGCGATTGGAAAGGGCGTTATCTCTTTCTATTGGGAGCACTCAACTGCTTCCAATTAGAGCGTTGACCGAGCTCAAATATTAACTAAGGTTACTGACATATAAGTCTGGCGGGGGAGTGCACACATCTGACAGCCGATGTGACATATTTACAGCCTGAACTGGCGTATGCCTGATACATGGAAATCCTGATCCGCACTCCCCTTCACTGCTCAGAATGGTGTCTCCTGTTATGCCCTTGGGGATCAGGTACAGGAGGAGCAGTCAGATCACAAACCCGCAGAATCCCTCACAGAGTGTTGAATATCTGTCTGTCCCTGACCTTTCAATACGAGTTCCAGCAAGGACGCTGTAATTTTGTAACGCAGTATTTATGATAAAATATGTGCCCGCTTCCCCGTGCTACTATCAGTATTTCGCACTAGTGTTTTCTTTCTTAAAAAGTCTGATCGGGACTCGAATCGGCGACACACAGCCAATTTTATTTAAAGCATTTTGATAATAGGTTATACATGTAACTAAATAGCCTGCTTCCTGTACATTAAAGCATACAAGTAAATTTTATGAAGTACTCTAAGACTTAAATAAAAGGAACACGTGTGTTAAAAAATTTATAATAACAATGAATTTTCCATATTAATTTAGAGCAATTAGTAGTTTACATCCTGAGATATAATGTAAGCCTACAACAAAAACGTTGTTGTTGGCAGTATCATTCAAATGAAAGAAATTTTTAAGCTACTATTTTGTGCATGTCGTAAACAAAGGTGTACTTAAGCATACCAAGATTGAATTATATCCGTTCTGATTGTACCAGAGATGCGGTAACACTATAAGAATAATACCGCCGCTTTAAAGATAGGATATTACTTTATAAATATGTTAGGTGGCATTCCATACCTCTGCTTGTATAAAGGTATGGTGGGAGTCGACTGATACGATACTGAGATGAGGCGTTTAAGTTTAAATTTCAGGTAACTTCTTTTAATATGAAATACTAAAGATATTGCCAATTCTCATTTTTATTCTACTTGCGTGTGTTAAAAGGAGAATTGGCAAAATCTTTAGTATTTCATATTAAAATATGTTACGTGAAATTTAAAATTAAACATCTTATCTCAGTATTGTATCCATCGACTTCGCCATATACACTAAAGAGCCAAAAAACTGGTATAGGCGTGCGTATGCAAACAACAGAGGTATGGAACCAATCAGAGTAACTTGATGCGGTTGGCAGCTAGATCGGTTACTGCTGCTACAATGGCAGGTTATCAAGATTTAAGTGAGTTTGAACGTGGTGTTATAGTCGGCGCACGAGAGATAGGACATAGCACCTCCGAGGTAGCGATAACATTTGGATGTTCGCGTACGACCATTTCACGAGTGTACCGTGAACATTGGGAATCCGGTGAAACATCACATCTTCGAAATCGCTGCGGCCTGAAAAAGATCGTGAAAGAACGGGACAAACGACGACTGACGAGAATCATTAAACGTGACAGACGCAAAATATTGAAGAAAAAAATTAATCGCTATCGATGAACATATAATGTTACCCCACTCTACCTACATCAAACCCCACCACCCTAACCAAGACGACTACCTCTCACCACCACTCTCCCAATAATAAAAGATTGCAAAAATTCACAAAATAATGGAAAAAAAAGGAAACACATTATGTTACTACACACTAATATTCGCTCACCCCACCACCCTAACCGACAGCCTCATCCCTTACAACTACATTCTCAATAATAAAAATTTTAAAAATCCCCAAGAAATTAAAAAACGATTTTAAATTTTAGGAACATATTCCTTCACCTCACCCTCGCCCTGCTCTCCCCACCTCCATAACCAACACTCCTGCCCCCCTCAAAACCGCCAACCCAATCATAAAAATCGGGAAATATTGGAAAAAATTCTAATAATTGAGTAACATATAACATTACCCCACACTCCCTCAGATCAACCACAACACCCTAACCGACAACACCTACCCCTCACCTACCCGCATGCCATTTATAATAAAAAAAATTGTAATAAACGAAAAATTATTTATTAAANCAACACCTACCCCTCACCTACCCGCATGCCATTTATAATAAAAAAAATTGTAATAAACGAAAAATTATTTATTAAAATAGAGGAAAATTTACATTGAGGACTCTGACCCCTATGTTAGCTGTCAGCGACCTTGACACTGACCCCAATGACNAAATAGAGGAAAATTTACATTGAGGACTCTGACCCCTATGTTAGCTGTCAGCGACCTTGACACTGACCCCAATGACCTTTAAATAATAACTCGAGAAAGCAATTTTAAAAATCAAAAGAAACTGGTAAAAAATTTTGGGAACATATAACAATACTGACTCCTATGCCAATGTTGTACGCCAGCGACTTTGACCTTAAAAATTCCAAAGACCCATACTTACCAACCATACTAGCCAAAGATTAAAATCATGCAAAAACTGACTCTATCTAAGACTTGACTCCACCCAATACTGAATCCACCTAAGATGTACTCTACCCAAGACTGCCTGCTACCGAGACCAACTCGTGCCAAACTGATTAGAACAATGTTGAAGGCCATCCATCTGTACCAACAGACGGTAGTGTACAATCTCGAAAAAAAGCCTCTTGTTTTGTGTTTGTGTTGTTATTTCATTATGTATTGTTGAGGTGTTATGTACAATTATTTATCTCTGAGATTGATGTCTTGATATTTATCGTTTGACATCAATACCAATAATTGATATTATGAAATGTATTTTTTTAAGTGTCTGAAGGAAAGTATAATAATGTTTTTTTTTATATTACGAATGTAATAAATTTTTATATTTTTTTGATATTCTATCTACTATCCATGGCAATTTTTACAGATTAAAACTTAATAGTTACAATATATTAAAATTAATTAAAATGATAATGAAGAACCACTACCAAGTTAACCCATACTAAACATTATGATTGGGAAGACGCGTTAACAATTTAAAGGATACTACTATTATTTCTTGGACCTGGGAATCTGGGGGGTCCAGGACCGGAAGGTGGCTATTCGTCTGAGTGCTTTTTATGCAAATAGTTATATAGTTTGTTAAAGTTTTTTATAATGGCTGAAATGTTCAGAAAAAATTAGCTTCTCTCCTTCATCAGCCTCCCAGGAACCACTTCCTCGCTAGAAAGGCCCAGTCTAGTGGTCCACAAAGGCCTAGTCTAGTTGTCCAGTCCAAGCATTTACGTGAGCACCTGGTCCTGCGCCTCCAGGGATACGGCCACTCATGTATTTATATTATGCTCAGCATCCACCACTCTCGATGAGGATCCTTCCACCCATAAGAGGCTCCACCGGAAAATCCAGGCGGAGTCACTCAGGGCCAGAGTTCACCCCATTATCCGAGAGAAGTGGAGCGGTTTTACTTTTAGTGATTTTAGTTAGTTTTTTTTTATCCCCCTCCCCCTGTTTCCAATTCCGATTTTTTTTTAATACCTTCGTTCCCACAGGAGCAAGGGGTTGGAGTTATACTCCTAAACGCTCACCCCGTGGGGAACCACGAGGAGGTTGCCGCCCAGCGACCCAGCCCCCACCTCCTTTTATTTTTTTCAATATTGAATTTTTTCAATTTTTTAAAATATTTCTAATAATTTTTTTATAACAAAGCAATACAAGACTTAAAATAATTGTATTTAAAAATTATTATATTGTACCACTTTCAAATTTTTATTAATATAATAAAATTTCGTTTAAAATATGACAAAACAACACAAAACAAACCAAACATTTATATTTTACACAAATATAAAAAATCCTAATAATGTGCCAAAATTTTAAAATCAATATATTAACATAAAAATCAAAACTAACCTAAGCTTAACCTAAATAGTCATAGAATGCAGCACTTCTACTGTTATTCACTATGTACATCATATAATGTTTGAACTATGTTATCTATGTTTAATTTATACTCCGTGATATAATTTTGAAACGGTTCATGATATATACTTTTATATTCTATTAACGGCCAATTTTCTTCTTATGTGTTTAATGTGTTTTTTAATCAATTTCTTTATATTTCAACGAGTGCACAATGATATAACAAGTTATCTGTACTCTATATTTCTCTACATTGAGATATATTGCTATTTTTAACATTTATTTCTTGTAAATAATAATTATTGTGTTCTGAGTCTGTTTCTAGTAATTTTATGTTTATTCTATTTGTGTTTTTTACACCAATCTTTGAAGTCATTAAAATATCTTCGAAAATTTGTCATATTGTTGATTCTTAATATGGTTGTTGCCAAAATGTTAATTGTAATTTTTGAAATACATATATATTTTTTTTGTATTTAGTATATCTTAATTATGTATGTATAACCTTTTATTTTTAGAAGTGTTGAGTTTATTTCTGTGTNTTTTTTTGTATTTAGTATATCTTAATTATGTATGTATAACCTTTTATTTTTAGAAGTGTTGAGTTTATTTCTGTGTGGTTCCAAATTATTGTCTGATTTTTTCTTAGTTTGTATATGTTGATCCAGTTTTGTGCTACCATTTCTATTGGAAGTGTTTTTCTATTGTAACTGCTACATCATATGATATAGTGCTATATTGTTTTTTACACATTATTATTTTTTCCTCTGTTGTGCCTTTAATGGTTTAATAAATTTTTTTTCAATTGTTTGCGGTATATAGTGCTACTATTGGTAAATATAANTTTTTTTGTATTTAGTATATCTTAATTATGTATGTATAACCTTTTATTTTTAGAAGTGTTGAGTTTATTTCTGTGTTGTTCCAAATTATTGTCTGATTTTTTCTTAGTTTGTATATGTTGATCCAGTTTTGTGCTACCATTTCTATTGGAAGTGTTTTTCTATTGTAACTGCTACATCATATGATATAGTGCTATATTGTTTTTTACACATTATTATTTTTTCCTANATATTGTTTTTTACACATTATTATTTTTTCCTCTGTTGTGCCTTTAATGGTTTAATAAATTTTTTTTCAATTGCTTGCGGTATATAGTACTACTATTGGTAAATATAATGTTTTCTATAAGAATATACAATTTGTTCTTTTATACCCCATTCTGTTCCTAATAATTTTCTTAGGCCGTAAAATATATTTTTTGCTTTTGTTACAACATATTTTATATGTGGTAGGAAATTTAATTGTATGTCCAAGATTGTACCCAAATATTTATGACGCTCTACTGCAGAAATTGTTACATTATTTAACTTTACTATTGGTGGACGATTGTTGTTTAATTTACATTTTAACAGAATTAATTTCGTTTTATCTATTGCTAATTTTAAATCTACAGTTTTCAACCAATTATCTTTTGATTCATTATTATATTACCTGTTTCTTCTATAGCCACAGAAAAGAAAATTCCTAGTCCGTTTTTGCTTATTAGAGTAAGGACCCTTAACATAGGGCGTTCCTCAAGTAAAAATCATGTACTACGCCACCGATCCTCATGACGTTGAAAGGCTGGCAAGGACTCTAGCGAAGATGGAATTCGTGGCGCACCCAAAGCGACCAGCAGCGATTCTATGATGGTTTACCGTTGCATTACGTTGTATGGAGATTAGACATTCTAGGCACTTGTCAAGTTATAAGGATCAGTGTCACGAACTGAATCCAAGGGGTGGGGGCGACAATTGGCTCGACTGAAGCAGGTTTTACATCATGATTATTTAAAATTATAATGTTACTTCGAAACTTCTAAAGGCGAAGCAAGCAATGAACTCGCAAGAAATTTCTCGGCGCTCTTCTGATATAGAAATGTATTTAACGTTAAGTCAAATGTTCTAATTTCCACTATTTTTTAAATGTTATTTAGTACATGCTATAAATTTAAACTCCCATAGTTATGTACATTTGTTTTTTAGTATTAATCCACCCTCTTCTCCCCACAATCTTTCTTTGGGAATTTATCAGGCTGCTATTAAATATATTACAAAATATTAAAATTAGTCGAAGATATAGAAAATACATTTCAACACTTAAACATTCCTAAGGGCCGGGCCGCAGCCCGAGGCGCTGTCTTGAGCAAGTATGGAGGAGGAAATACTATAAAACTGAGGTCAAAAATTATATATATTTTTTTTTTTTTCAATTTGCCTTTTTATAATTTAATAATGTTTGCTTTAAATTGAAAAAAATTGGTAAATGAAATATGCAGTATAACATTGACTATTATTATTTGTTCGTAAGGGTAATAGAATGAGAGAGGACGGGGGATGTCGCACTTTAAGGCATTCCGTACCAGCCCGCATTTAGCCGAAACTGTTAATAAGCAAAAAAAACGAGCTTTATAACTTAGACTAAGGTACGCTTATGCTTATCACTAAAAGTGTTAATCATATCACCTGACTACTTCACAAAACTGAAAGTAGAGGCCCAGTAAAAAGTTTTATTCGACAGCTGCTGACTGTGTTTAAGTGATGTCTTTTTTCGAATGGCAATTAAGGCTCGATTTCACCTCTTGTACAGAAATTCTTCATTCCCGCGTCATAATTTTGGATTCGTATTAAATACTAACAATGTGCGATTAGAGAAAATTTAAATTTTGTGAGTTGTTTAATATCGTTATGCGTAATTAAAATTGTGCGTTCTCTGCTTGTTGTAGAAGGTCGAGAACATATTAATATTGTATTAATTAGCGTATTTTTTAGAAACTGTGCAACGCATTGCAAGCGTCAGGTAGGCGGGAGCCTTCACGCCTCGGCCGTCAATCCCCTCTTCACACACGTCACGGGGGAAATTCACCGCGATTCGACATCACTGCTTGACGCCAGTTCGCGCGTAATACCGCGCTCCAGCGTTGCCTGGCTTTACGACGGGAATAGGCGAGGGTTTACGGCCCGTAAAATAAAGGTTTCCACGGTGGGTGGAGGGAAGGCGTTAGGAGCTGCAGACGCACCGGGGTTAAGAGCCGCCTCTGGGTCGAGGAGAGCACGCCGGGGGAGACGGTATAGGCGGTGTCCGCTTATTAGAGCTGGATTACAACGCCGGCGAATTAGACGCGGTCATAAAAACCGCCGGGATTTGACGGCGTTTTGAGTGCCACCGGGGTTCCGTTTCTCCCCTCCCTTCGCCGGTGATAAAACTGATTTTGTTGCACCCCTTCGTCTACCACCGATCCCGTTTACCCATATGTGTCTCTTTACTCTCCACCTAACCCAAGGTCTTATCGTTAACGACGGTGACTCATAGCAGGGCCCCGTCTACAATTGCTTAATGCCAGTGGGGGCCGCGGTGGTGTAGTGGTTACACTACTCGCTTCCCACCAAGTCGAACTGGGTTCGATTCCCGGTGGTGCTGCCCCCGGATTTTCACATGTGGGAATCGTGCCGGACGATGCCGCTGGTCGGCGGGTTTCCTCGGGGATCTCCCGCTTCCCTCGCCCTTGCGCTCCTGCGTAGCTCCATACTCACCATGCTTCACCCTCGTCGGCTCCTAGGACCTTGGTGTTAATAGCCACTCAAATCACTTCACCCACTTAATACCAGCGTGTGTCCTAAGACAAGGATACCCTGGTGGGATATCGTAAACCTGTGAAGTCATGTCGATGGCCGAGCCTCCCGTGTTTTCTTTTGGATAAACAATTATCAGTAAGAACTTTTATCCAAAGCTGTTCTAAAATAAGTTCTTTCAATATTTACGCAACTTTTTCCGTGAAAGCACAAGAATATTTAAACCCATTTGCTAAGTGTGTTCGTTTACCTGTCTTACACGGCCGTCATTGTACAAAGCGAGGCTTGCAGTTATCTGATTATTAAACCTTGCACTAATGTAGGTTAAAACTGATAATACCGCTTTCTCCAAACAGCAAGCTGTGATACTGAAACAGGTTTTTGTCAGCCTGAGTAAAGAACTGCTCAAAATACTACTAATTTGCAACAGATAAAACCATAAACTAATGACGGGTAAATATTTAAAATTAAATATCACCATCGACATTGGATCTTCAACGGCTGCACACATCAAACTCACAGAGAGATTCTGCATATTTTTAAACCCCAAAGGGTCCCCCGAGCCTGACTTCGAAATTCATTAACGACAAATAAAAATTGTATGTTTGTTGTAGCTCCTAAATCACAGATACCGGAGTCAAGAAACGGTAAAACTGAGTGCAAGAAAAAAAAATTTATTTCAACATTAAATAAATTGCAGTATTCGAAGATATCAGAGTTCAGCAAAATTATATTTTACTTTACTTATTTACCACTACCTGGCCGTAAACGATTTATTTTTTATACGAGCGTGCATACGTGTACAATAAATACCGAAATATTTTTCACATTAATGAACACAATATTAACAACGGAAAAGGAAGCAAAGGTAATATCAGAAATAAATTTTACATCAAATTGGCTAATATTCCCTTAGGTATTACGACTGGTTACCTAATATGAACGTGGCAAGCAGTGTATATATGCCGATTCTGCGGCAATATATTTTTAATGGGAGTGTGAGGCTATGGCTGTGAGTCCTCGGCTCAACAAGCCTCGAAAGATCTGGGTACCCCTACTTCGATTCGACACGGGATTGCTACCCGAAGGAGCTCAGCGGTTACGTCCAGTAACCCTTCAAGCATACATGTATGTTTCTAGTAGGCATATTACTTTTATAGGTAGAGGAGTAAATAAGGATATGTATGTTCGGGGGCAAGGGCTGAGGGGCCATGGTACCGTCCACCATCTTGGATTACGCCATTTTGTGTACTTGACATTGACCTTTGTCGTCCATCTTGTTTATGGCCACTATCTTGTTTTCGGCCGCCATTGTGTTATCACCCACCATCTTGTTTCCATCTTCCATATTGTTTCCCAATTATTCACCTGCGTTTGACACTGCCATCTTGTTTCCTAACTACTCACCTTCTTACTGTCGCATGTGCTCCAAATGCCGTAGTTCTCTCGACTTTGCTTGAGTGCACCACTGGTGCCAGTAATGTTGTTTATTGCCGCTAGTGTGTGCCACTGTCGTCCGCCATCTCGGATGTCATCACCAAGACCTTCATTCAACTTTCGCCTTAGGGGCGCTGGTATCGCTCTCGCTCGGCTGCCATGTAGGTTCTCTCATCCTCTGCTATTGTGTGTCTGATTACTCACATGTCCATATTTGGTTCAGGAACTAGCCACCAGGAGCGTTGCTATTTTTTATTTAATTTCGCATAGCTCAAAATATTGTCTAGAAGAGGGTGGGATCGAACTACCGAAACTTTGGTCGGCATGCAGACGTTATATACCACTCGGCTATCGGGACATGTGCTGGGACAAGGGTTTTAAATAAGTATAATTAATATCATATATATGGAGAAAAAATTAATTGTAAGAAATGTTAAGTTTTTGTTGTTATGATTATCCCAAAATATGAATGTGTAATAATAACATTTTTAGTCACTTTTCTTAAACGNACTCGGCTATCGGGACATGTGCTGGGACAAGTGTTTTAAATAAGTATAATTAATATCATATATATGGAGAAAAAATTTATTGTAAGAAATGTTAAGTTTTTGTTGTTATGATTATCCCAAAATATGAATGTGTAATAATAACATTTTTAGTCACTTTTCTTAAACGTTTTTTTTTTTTACCAATACTTATGAAAATATGTATTGAAAATGTTAGTATTTGAAAAGAATCAACTAAACTGCCCAAGGCGCCTGCGCTGCACATTTCTGTAATCTTTTTAACGATAAAATTATATGGTCACCTCGTAAGTCTCACAGGTATACGCTGCACGACAGAAAGCATGCACGCCAGTTGAGTACCTTGCGTACACAGTAATGGCGCGCTTAATGGGCGAGGAATCGTTGGCCTTATCGATCGCAGTAAAATAACATTAAGATAGAAGGGCGTTTTAACTGTGATAATTTGCCTTATGTGCTGCGAGGAATTTCTCGAAATCGCTTCACATTCGTATGCTTTCTTTTTACCAAGGCGATATAAATAAATGTTATTTTGTCGAATACCTTAGTACAGTATCATAGCGATGTCAGTATTTATAAAATATATTTTTAAAGAGTAACTACACACACCTGTACAATGTAAAATACAATAAGTAACTTATGTAATGTTGGTCAAATAAGTCTACCATTACTCTGGTCTATAAAACTGCTGTTACGTTAGTTTTAAAACAGGTGTAGTATTTATCATAATTAGTCAGTTTATACATCAAATTTCCTAGGCTAGGCCTCTTTCAATTGTGATAGCTTAATTTATCTTTCCTGAGCAAAAAAGTTATTGGTGTTTTTATTACTTTGTCATCAGTCTCTTAGTCACTTCGTATTTCCAATTAAATTTCATAAAACGTTATTCAAAGAACGTTGCCGGTGGCTGAATGGCTAGCGCATTCACGTCCCACCAATGTAATCTGTATTCTATCCTCGGCGGTTCAAACCCGGATATTATCGAATATAGGGAAACTTAACGGAAGTTTCCTGTGACCTGTGGGTTTCCTCGGATTCCTCCCGTTTCCTCCGCCCTTTAATTCCAACGCAGCTCTATCCACGCCTTATGTAATCTATTCATTAAGCTAGTCAGAACGTCAGGTCTATCTTTGAGCAAGGCAGCCGATTCAATTGACGTCAGCTCCAAAATAATCCATGTTGACCCTGCATGAGGCGGAAATCACTAGTGGATTATAATTTTTATTAGTAGAAGAAAGAACACAGTTTTGTGAACATGATGATATTTTAATAATTCATTACAGTCAATTTTTCTAGTGGCTAGCGAAAATGATATCGCTTTACCATAAAATGCCTGCTGAAGATATTACTTATGTAGTATAGTTAAACAGCATCATAATATGTCTAAAAGTAAAAAGTTTTTTTTTATTGAGAACTACGTATGAACACTTTTTTTTTTGTGGATCCTCGCTTGCAATCTGGGGCAGTTGTCACTTTTGCGTCACTCCCACGTAGCGATGGTGTTTAGAATTCATAATCGCCCACTGAGTTGTGGCAATTGGTTCTGAGCTACAATCAGGAAGTACCGTCTCCTTAAACCTCTACTTGTGTAAAATCACTCGAGGTAAACCCTGCTTCTGCCTTCTATATGTACTCTTAAGCAACTTTCATTGTAAATCGTTAATTTTTCCATGGAAGGATGAAACTAACAAGTGTTAGGTTGTTTTAATAAAGCAGGTTACATTTCCGTAACTTTAAACTCCGCTATAGTCTCATGTGATTTGTTGACGTGCAGCACAAATACGCATAGGAGCTTCGTGAGACACTGGAAACATACGGAGGGGGTCGACGGTCTCAGAGTATCAACATTACAAGAAACGTTGTTATTTTCCAGTCAGCGTCTATATTTGTAAACCCTGCTGGCCTTGCGCAAACAAGAGCACAAACTGTATTCAAATTCACTAGCTAGAAACCCCTGTGTAGATTATCCACTTAAAAAATAACTGCATTGGTAATTTACGCCGTTGAATTGTCACTATCTGAGTTACGATGGCTTAGTCACTCGGATAAGTGTTTACTTTTTATACCGGATGTAACAAATATGAACACTCAAACTTCTAGGGATGTTAGAAGAGACCAAATGAGATGTGTTTTATTAAATAACCATATATAGACAACTAATAATTGATGTCACTTTTGATGTGATTTATAATGGACATGAAAACATTGATGCCTGCCCAATGCTATGATTTATAAGTAGGTATTGAATCTGTTCTCTGCGTAAGGCACCAGCAATTGAGGCTAGCCCTCAGTGTTACGGCGTAGGAATACGTCGACACTATTGTCTCTAGGTCCAATTTACTAATAAATTCACCTCGTTTTCAGGTTACCAATAAATCAGTTTTATTAACGCTTAACAGGGCCACTTATACATGTACACACGAGACAACACTCCCCTTCCCTTTTTTTACGTAGCCTCCATATTGTTTGGCGCGGCGCTTCGAGTCGTGGAGGGGGGGAGGCAAGATTCTTCACACTCGCTGGATGACTCTACTTATCTAGATGGAGACACGGTCTTCTCTCGGCTGGCGACTTGGGACTGCTTCGCCTCTCGGTAGGTAGACTGGGACGTCTAGGCTGCGACACTTCCTCCTGTTCGGCATCGGCGTCTCGACGCCCTCTTGAACTCCCGGCTCTCTCCGCACTGCTCGCTCGACGACGTCTGACTGACTGATCGATCCTCGCACTGGCTTAGTCCAGCTCCAACCCGGACGCCTCGCTACTGACTGCCTGACTGCTCGATCCTCGACTCACTGATCCGTTCCTCCCTCCTCCTCGTGGTTTTGTAGGCTCGATCGCCATATTCAACTTGCACCATCTCTGCACGTGTTCGGGGCGGCCGCCGCGTCACCCCTGTAAAACACGTGGTCGCTGCTCCTGTGGTCCGCAGTCAGCCTGGCATCGCCCCTTGATTCTGGCCTGGATGTTTATTGTTCTGTCCTGCACGTACGGGAACTCTTGGGGGGGGCCCCTTTGGTTCAGTGCACGTGTTGTTTTTATGCCTCCGGATATCGTGTCGTTATTCTCCCAGCACGCCCGCTAAAGCTCTCAATGTTTATTGCTGCAAATTGGCCCGGGACAGACTCAGCCGCTGGTGTGGGCTCAGCGTCCCTTGGCAGCTGCGAGATGCAGCTGCATCCGCCTTCCTTCGCATGTGGTCGTTCCGCCGGGCCATCCTGGCGCCATTCTCCCATCACGTCCGCCAAACCCTTAATCCTTATTGTGGTCGTCCGCCTGCTAGCTTCGCCAGAGCGTGTGTTCTGACAAATAAAATATAGGGACGCAGAATGCGTCAACTTCCCACCGCCCGTTGCATCAGTGCACGCTCTTGCATTACTTCATCTTATGGTTGTCATCTGGGCTAGACACGGTTCGGTGCGTTCGCGCGGCGCTCTGAAAACAGTGAAAACAGCTGGGGCGGTTTTGTGCTTCTGACCTCGTTAGGGGCGGAGAGGGGCGGTCCCCCCTCAGTACTCTGTCGCGTGGCACTCGGCAGTGCTTCTGAGGGAAAGTTATGGCTTCTGTGTCACAACCAGTTTGTGGGGGGTACACCCTCTTACAATTTAAGGAACATCGCAGGCCCACAAACCCTGGGGATCGAGCTTCTACCCGCTCCTAATTCTCAGGGGTGGGGGGTTGTCTCAATACTTCGAAAATTGACAAAAAGTACAAACGAAATAAACCCTGGTTACATTGCACACTCCTCTGACATCCTTACAATTAATTCCACTGTGTCATATCCTTTTATTCTACTACATATTTACACCTTTTTTTTTTTTATATATCCCCATAACTTGCCATCGGTAAACAACAAGCGAACATCGGTAAACCCTAAATAACCATTGCTACATAATGAGACTGATGAAGTGAAACATCGGTAAACAATAACAACCACCCTCAAACCTAGCGGTAAACGACTGGTACATAATTGCGCATTTCTTGGGATTAACAACACCATGCATGGCCCTGGCCGTGACGTGAACACACGTTATTTATGAGGGCAGGTAGGCCTCTCAAAACAACCTTCTTGGCGGTCTTTTACTCACTCTGACTCGGGCGGTAAAAAAACTCATAATCCTATCTCGGCTTGCGGCTTAACTCTCTAATTTCACCTTACACACTAACCCTTATCAAACAGATTAGTCACCAACTCTTATGAGCTAAAAATCACGCGAATTTAACCGTATGTTAATTACCGCGGCACTGCCACTTTACCGCCTAAAACCACTACATACCTTAAGAATTTCTTATTAAAACTCTAAGCCAAAGACTCCAAAAGACCGTACAAATTTTTGCCACTTGTAGAAATTTTCCAAAAAAATTTTATTTCAGAACTTTAAAATTACCGGTTAACCCTTAAATGGGTCACTTAAAAATAATCCAAGTTATCTCGGACCTTTTACATAGCATAACCTTTCGTTATACCCAACTCGCACCATTGAAATAAAACATTTAATTTTCCCGACACACTACCTGTAATCACCACCTGTCTCGTGTCTCACGCACGCCCGCGCGGCCATCTCGCGCGGCCAGTNGCCCGCGTGGCCTGCGAGAGCCCCGTCATTGGCCGGAGCCTCGTTCCTTCCTCTCTCTCCTGGTAGATTCAAAATTACTAATTCTTACTCGTTTTTCAAGCGATATTTACTAACCTACTGACTTTTTCTGTAGTAATACGTAACAAAATATAAAAACGACTGATTTAAAACCATGATTCTCGCCCTCAGCGTCGTTACGCGAAGTATACTCGTCACAAGCGGTCCACTCATACAACAAAAACGTATTATCAACTGCAGTCAACGTCATAAGCCATGACAATTAAGAAATTAAATAACTCACATATGGTTCTTTACACTATATTTAGTAGGCAGCTTTTTCCCGTAACACTTTACATACTATATACCTCTAGTAACAGGTATATGAAAATTAATACTTAGCAACTTAACCAAACTTTAGCGATTAAAAAGCATTAAGGTTATTGCCACTGTCTATGTAGTGACAGGTTGTAATTTTTACTGGCATTTCTTACTGGCATCTGTTGGGTTATCTTTTAACACACTCGCNAGGTATATGAAAATTAATACTTAGCAACTTAACCAAACTTTGGCGATTAAAAAGCATTAAGGTTATTGCCACTGTCTATGTAGTGACAGGTTGTAATTTTTACTGGCATTTCTTACTGGCATCTGTTGGGTTATCTTTTAACACACTCGTAACAATGCTTTACAGTGGTAAACAAAAAGTAAACAATATACAAACATCGGTGAACATCTATTAATTGGGGACACACAAGTGCAAACAATCAGTAACTGGCAAACAGTGCTACTGATGAATTTAGCTCGGGTACAAAGAGACAGATGTCCTGCCTCTTTTGTTGCGGACTTTCGTGGTTTTCACTGTGCATGTTTGAACACATAATTACAACNGACAGATGTCCTGCCTCTTTTGTTGCGGACTTTCGTGGTTTTCACTGTGCATGTTTGAACACATAATTACAACACTATAGAAACGGGGCTGGAGGCCTCTTGACACCTAGCACTCCCGGTACGGTCTTGAAATTAATAGAACTAATTGGTCTCTTTGCACTCGGTAACAAAATATTTTCTTGCTGCGCGGTCTCGCCTTTGTTGCTCTATGAAGGAGGGGGGTGTAGTGTGTTAAACACTTTACCTGGCGCTGTCTTCGCGGCCCCTGGAATAAGCAGGGCCTGGAGAAGTCCCGTCGGTTGTTTACTTACAGCTGGCTGGAAAGCGACGCCTCATCTCTCCCCGCAATGTGGGTTTGGACCGCCTGCTGGGGGGAGGGGGAAGGTCCCCCCCCCCGTCTATTACTCGTCCAGTTGACCTCTGTGGGCTGCTGTCTCGTCCCGCCGATTGATTGGGTCTGCCTGGTACCGCCTCGCTNGTGGGCTGCTGTCTCGTCCCGCCGATTGATTGGGTCTGCCTGGTACCGCCTCGCTTCGCTGAAGTTGTCTGGGTTCGACTCTTTGCCGATGCAGTCCACTTTCTTCCTTACTTCATTTTCTCCGCGGCCGCTTCTTCTCGCGTAGTTGCCACTTCTCCTTCCCTCTTCCTTCGCTCGCCTGGTTTCACTCGTCCGTCTGTTTTCCGCACGCACCAGATGGCAGTGTCTCGCGTTTCTCTTTGCTTGTCCGCTTCACCCGGTCATTCCCGTGCACGCAGAGCTTCTGCTGGCACTCTCACGCCTCTTTCATCTCTATTTCGCGTTGCGTCGCCCTTCTCGTCGTCCGCTTCACATGCTGCTTCCCGTGCGCGCAACAGTCATGGCTGGCGCTTTAACTCCCGTGAGCTCGCCCGGGTTTGTTTATCTTCGGGCACCGACTGCGCGATCTTACTGGGTTTATTTGGCAGCTTGCTTTTACACTTATCTCGCAGTCTCTGTACCATACAGTGAACTATTTTCCTGCCCTTTTCTCTGTCGCTCATCCGAGTGGTCTTATGGTGGGCGGAAACACTGGTACACTTGTTCGGAAAGTGTCACTATTCCCCATCCAGGGAATTAGTAACTTACTTTTTTTCAACTTTATCTTTCACCGGCGCTCCTGTTACTGTAATTTGATGGCACGGTAATTTACCTGACCGCCTGGTCCCACATCCTTTTTCCCCATCCAGTGAAAATGGACCTACTTATCTTCGCTCCAACGTCCTCTTACCCGCTCCTGGCATTGTCCTCTCGTCATGCACGTCATTTATTGCCCGCCATGCTGTGGGCTGTGGCCTATGGTTTCGTTAATCTCCCTCGGTTCTCCCGCCTTACTCTCTCGGACCTGCACCTCCCACTCGTGCTCGTTAATTCTTCGGCTGCCTGCTTCGGTAATTGAGACTCTTAAAGTAATATTGCTAGATGCTACAGGGTGTTTTGTCATAGCCTCCCTGATGTCTGTGTTTAGCCTGGCTGGCTCGTTATTGTTCACCGTCTGGTGACCTGGTAACCCATTGGGGGTTTCTATTTTTCTTCGCCTTACTCTCTACATTCCGCGCACGTCTGTGGCCTGCCATTCTCGTCTGGTTTATTACCTGTTCCCTTCTCGGTTATACTGTCGGTAATGGACGCCACGGGTTTAATTTTACGACTACCCGAAGTCACGAGGGTTGATTTTATGACTTCCCCCGAAGTCGTGAATCTGCCCGCTGCTCGGTCGGGGCAAGGTCCCCTTTCTCCAGGGTATTTAGCTTGTCCTTGCCTCCGTCTATACAGACTTCAGCGTGCCCCTTAGTTGGGCGCCAAAATTTATACCTGCCCAATGCTATGGTTTATAAGTAGGTATTGAATCTGTTCTCTGCATAAGGCACCAGCAATTGAGGCTAGCCCACAGTGTTAGGGCGTAGGAATATGTCGACACTATTGTCTCTAGGTCCAATTTACTAATAAATTCACCTCGTTTTCAGGTTACCAATAAATCAGTTTTATTAACGCTTAACAGGGCCACTTATACATGTACACACGAGCCAACACTCCCCTTCCCTTTTTTTACGTAGGCTCTGTATTGTTTGGCGCAGCGCTTCGCATCGTGGAGGGGGGGAAGGCAAGATTCTTCACACTCGCTGGATGACTACTTATCTGGATGGAGGCGCTGTCTTCTCTCGGCTGGCGACTTGGGACTGCTTCGTCTCTCGGTAGGTAGACTGGGATGTCTAGGCTGCGACACTTCCTCCCGTTCGGCGTCGGCGTCTCGACGCCCTCTTGAACTCCCGGCTCTCTCCGCACTGCTCGCTCGACGACGTCTGACTGACTGATCGATCCTCGCACTGGCTTCGTCCGGCTCCGACCCGGACGCCTCGCTTCAGGTCCCCCGACTGACTGCCTGACTGCTCGATCCTCGACTCACTGATCCGTTCCTCCCTCCTCCTCGTGGTTTTGTAGGCTCGATCGCCATATTCAACTTGCACCATCTCTGCACGTGTTCGGGGCGGCCGCCGCATCCCCCCTGAGTCGTAAAACACGTGGCCGCTGCTCCTGTGGTCCGCAGTCGGCCTGGCATCGCCCCTTGATTCTGTCCTGGAAGTTTATTGTTCAGTTCTGCACGTGCGGGAACTCTT
Organism: Clitarchus hookeri; assembly: GCA_002778355.1. Lineage (NCBI taxonomy): Eukaryota > Metazoa > Arthropoda > Insecta > Phasmatodea > Phasmatidae > Clitarchus > Clitarchus hookeri. Next base: position 131,642 of record NQII01004618.1, on the reverse strand, counting down.
GGGTGGCCCCTTTGGTTCAGCACAAGTGTTGTTTTTATGCCTCCAGATATCGTGTCGTTATTCTCCCAGCATGCCCGCTAAAATCTCTCAATGTTTATTGCTTAAACTAGCCCGGGACAGACTCAGCCACTGGTGTGGGCTCAGTGTCCCTTGGCAGCTGCGAGATGCAGCTGCATCTGCCTTCCCCTTCATGTGGTCGTTCCGCCGGGCTGTCCTGGTGCCATTCTCCCATCACATCCGCCAAACCCTTAATCCTTATTGCGGTCGTCCTCCTGCGAGCTTCGCCAGAGCGTGTGTTCTGACGAATAAAATATAGGGACGCAGAATGCGTCAACATTACATTTAAATTTAATTATAACCCCTTACAAAAACTATTCAAAAGTGTGGTCTCCTGCTTCAATACAAGCTGTGCAACGACGTTTGTCGTAGACATGAAAAGACCCTAGGTATGTGATGTAGTGAGTAAGCAGTTTGTAAGCGCACGAGGTGTTTAGCAGGATATTTGGTTTCAAATGTCAGACATACGTAAGTTATTTCACGTAAGACTTAAAACCTGTTGATTTTGATTAACAAACTTCTGGGTAGTTTTAAAATTACTCCAAAATGGTTTTCCTGTATATTCAGGGCCGTCAGTAATGGACGGAGTTTTCTCTGAAGTCTTCAGGTAAAATTTCTTACGTTAAGTTTCACTACTCACTTGCAAATCAGTTGAACCAATTTCAAATTAAAACTTGTCAACAAACATACAAAGTTAAATTTTTTACAAGAATAAAATGATTATTTTCCTCCTGCTATATTATTTTGAAGTATAACAATAAAAATATTACTAATTGCATAAAATAAAAACCAAAATTATGCACTCAAACATTAAAAATTGTACATACATTTTTGTTTGTAACTGTAATGTAATGAAGAATTATCATGGGTCAGTGAGTACGGTTTGAACCCCTTTAATCACTCGTATATACGGTTTTGTGCAACACTATATGACGACTTATATCTATTATATATAAAATACTAGCAGAACTACTCGGCGTTTCCCGGCTATAATAGAACAATAAGAGATACACGACCCCCTTTAAGGGGTTTAGGAGGATTTTGGGCTTAATTTGGGGGGGGGGTGGAACGTATTTTGTCCAACACAGTATATTAAGTTGATGGGTACACCTACCAAATTTGGTTAAGATTCGTCAAACGGTACGTAATTGTATAAGGAACAAACAAACATAAATACAAACTTATATATATATATATATATATATGAAGACTGGTTATCAGTGTATCAGGGCACTTTAAATCGTTTTGCTGCTAGTATTCACATGAGAGTGCTACCTAAACAATATAGTTATCGTTTACAATGATGGCAAACAAGAAATGTTAGTTATGTAAACTGGTAGTCTTTGCTTAAAATTCTGATTTTTACAATCTGGTAAGCGATAAAAACATTACCCATCGCAACGATCAAGAAAAGTTGATATTTATCACTGGAACTAAACTGCTAGGAAGCCCTCCCCCTTTCTTCACATGCCTACAGTATGTAGTCAAGTGTTTTAATGTATTCATGTCCTCAAAATATTTCAATACCAATGTTCTCGCCAGCGGTGGTGAAAACCCCTTCATGGGCTTCAAGGGGGAAGGAGGAACGAACATGGAACAGAGGTTCCCCATCCCCCTTTCCAACCCAAACTACATATTGTAGTCAGTGGCCTGCCTCGTGCATGTTGGTGCAGTTCCTTTCCCACCCCACCTAGAGGACTCATTCATCATAGCGTGTGCAATAAAATAGTACACTGAAGAGCCAAAAAAACTGGTATAGGCGTGCGTATGCAAATAACAGAGGTATGAAACCAATCAGAGTAACGTGATGCGGTCGGCAGCTAGATCGGTTATTGCTGCCACAATGGCAGGTTATCAAGATTTAAGTGAGTTTGAACGTGGTGTTATAGTCGGCGCACGAGAGATGGGACATATCATCTCCGAGGTAGCGATAACATTTGGATGTTCACGTACGACCATTTCACGAGTGTACCGTGAATATCGGGAATCCGGTAAAACATCACATCTTCGACATCGCTGCGGCCGGAAAAAGATCGTGAGAGAACGGGACAAACGACGACTGACGAGATTCATTAAATGTGACAGACGTGTAACTCTTTCTGAAATTGGCGCAGATTGGATTTGTGGACTGCCCTGCAGGATTCATGGTGTGAATTGCTTCCTGCATACCTTCATACATTAGTCCAGTCCATGCCACGTCGTCTTGCGGTACTTCTGCGTGCGGGGGGGGGGGGGACTACATGATATTAGGTAGGTGTACCAGTATTTTTGGCTCTTCAGTGTATATTTTAGCAATTTTTTCAAATCTGTATCTGGTAGCTTTCAATTTTGTTACGCTAAACCAGTTGTAACGTCTTTGTTTATGATTATTTACTGCATTATGTAAAACGTTGAATAAGTGGAGCTTAAGGATGTTGCCTTGTTTGGAAGGAGTGAGAATTTAGTATGGGGAAATACATATTAATGAAATTCTGTTTTTCGAAGTCAATTTTGAAGATATAAACTTGACAAATCAACCAAAGTCTGAGAAATGATACTTTAAATTTCTGTATTGACGCAAATATAACAATTTGTTTTATAGTGTTTTTTATTTAATTATTAAGTTTTCTGGTTTTTTCAGGAAACAGGTTATACATTAATATTACAAAAGGCTTCGATAGCAAAGAAGCAAAACTGAATTTCATTATCATGTATTTCTCTATACGAAATTCTCACTGCTTTCAAACCATACATCAGCCTTAATTTAACATATTTTTTCTTGAAAATTAGGTTAGGATACGAATTTCAATTAAAATATTAAAACAGTTAAACAATTTTTCAATTAAATTCTTTATGAATATGCCACACTGATTATTATTAACTGGTGTAATTATAGCATAATACTGAACAAAGAAAGCTTTGTTTAGCATATTGCGTACGGCCCAACATCAGCATTCAAAGCTTTCAAAGGAAGTCACAAGGCATTGGGTAGTATTGTGGACTCCTGAACTGCCACTGCTCGTTATTTAACAGTACTGAATCGTAAAATTGTTTTATGGATGAGTATACATAGGTTTTTACAGTTTTGTTGTGAACCTGCGCCGACCATTTTAACGCAAGACTGGTTATGGATGGTAAACTTATTCTAAAACAGACTCAAGTCACATTCCTTTATTTACACAGATGAGTGATAAAGGCTAACTTCTAATAAACCGTGGAGAAAACTAACGTAATCACGAACTTCATAAAACCTAAAGCAGACACATAACAGAATTTATGTTTATTTTTTAATTGGAACATTTTGGAGGAAGCAAAGGCCCCCAACCCCCTCAAAGTGTGCATACACCCCTGCCAGATACGAACATTTAGAAAAATTCAGAATGTACTGAACAATACCAACTCGTGAAAAACACAAGAAAAATGTCAAGTTGAAAATCTGAAATTGCAGTTTAAGATCATAGTACAATTTTTTTTTATATGGTACTTATAAGTAGAGATTAAACAGGATTGTTGATATCAATAACAAACAAAATTAATAATATTTATAAAAAACTTTGTTTTAATTTAAAACTGTGTAACTGCTTGATACACACCGTTGGTTTAAGTGGTGATAACTACGTAATGAAAATCTGATTGCTCTTGATATTTTTGGAAAACAAAGTTATGATTTTGATGGAAACAGAATTTTTTTATCTTGCCAATGAAGTATATTCTCAGTTCTTAATTTCGTAATCTTTAATAATTTTAAATCTATAAACGTTTACAATACCATGACTTAAAATATGAATTTGCTGGAATCTTTTTTATTTCCAATATGTTTTCTAATACAATTTTTTTTCCTGTGATGAATTATTTTTTGCAGTACCACCTGACCATCATTATGTTAAGTATTAAACAGGGGTAATATCAGATTTAACTATTGAATCCACTATAATTGTGAATGTGAAGTGCCCAGAGATAGATGATCAATTACAAAATAATGCATTTTATTCTCACTGAATTAACATTACTCGCTTTTATAATGTACAATACATTAAAATAGCTTAGTATAAACAATTTTGAGTACAAACAAAATTTGGTAAGGAAGTGGTTGGCCTCGAACTTACAACGCTGTCACAATAAAGATGTCCGTCGTACTTCTGTATGAACTACGGCGACATATCACTATAATCTGATTTCCAGGTTGTATTTATAAATTACTAGCGAACCGGCCCGGCTTCGCCCGGTAACAATTTAGTTTTTACAGCGACACTTTGAAAGATAAACTGTGGGTCATCCTTAAACGATAAACATATGCTATCATGGACTTTTCTGTAGACCTTTTTGAGAGCTACAACTCTGCAGTACATTATATTGATGTATTTCTTACGGTTTAGTCAGGGCAAGCCATGTAAGCACCTTAAAAGCTGTTTTTACGACTAAATATCAAACTGTTTGGCATTTTTCTACTATCCTTACATTAAATATAAATGAATTATACATCAAACCTTCCTCAAGAAATTCTCTAAATGATGTTGAAAACCGCAACAATATCCATCAAGTAGTTTAGAAGTATTAAGCGAATACACAGACGAACGCAGAGAAGCGACATTGTTTTATACTATTAAGATAAATAAATTCCTCTAGCTTTGGTAAGCTGTACTGTAAATAAATAGCGAGTAATATTTTAGTATCACTTTTCATATAAACTGTTAGTTTTTACCGTGTTATTCTACTAATCATGTGTTAACTCTCACAGCACTACTACTGCCATGTGGATGTGTGATATGTACATCAATGAGAACTAGATATACTCTCAGTAGTCAGATTAGGGGAGTATCCTCGACTTCAGTTCTGTCGTGTGGATGTGTGATATTTACATCAGTGAGATCTAGATATACTCTTAGTTGTCAGGTGAGGGGAGTACCGTCAGCTGCAGTACTGTCGTGTGGATGTGTGATATGTACATCAGTGAGCACTAGATACACTCTCAGTTGTCACATGACGGGAATACCCTCGGCTTCAGTTCTGTCATGTGGATGTGTGATATGTACATCAATGAGAACTAGATATACTCTCAGTAGTCAGATTAGGGGAGTATCCTCGACTTCAGTTCTGTCGTGTGGATGTGTGATATTTACATCAGTGAGATCTAGATATACTCTTAGTTGTCAGGTGAGGGGAGTACCGTCAGCTGCAGTACTGTCGTGTGGATGTGTGATATGTACATCAGTGAGCACTAGATACACTCTCAGTTGTCACATGACGGGAATACCCTCGGCTTCAGTTCTGTCATGTGGATGTGTGATATGTACATCAATGAGAACTAGATATACTCTCAGTAGTCAGATTAGGGGAGTATCCTCGACTTCAGTTCTGTCGTGTGGATGTGTGATATTTACATCAGTGAGATCTAGATATACTCTTAGTTGTCAGGTGAGGGGAGTACCGTCAGCTGCAGTACTGTCGTGTGGATGTGTGATATGTACATCAGTGAGCACTAGATACACTCTCAGTTGTCACATGACGGGAATACCCTCGGCTTCAGTTCTGTCATGTGGATGTGTGATATGTACATCAATGAGAACTAGATATACTCTCAGTAGTCAGATTAGGGGAGTATCCTCGACTTCAGTTCTGTCGTGTGGATGTGTGATATTTACATCAGTGAGATCTAGATATACTCTTAGTTGTCAGGTGAGGGGAGTTCCGTCAGCTGCAGTACTGTCGTGTGGATGTGTGATATGTACATCAGTGAGCACTAGAATGTGAGAGTCAACAGTGATGACGGGAATACCCTCGGCTTCAGTTCTGTCATGTGGATGTGTGATATGTACATCAGTGAGTACTAGATACACTCTCAGGTCTCTGGTAAGGGGAGTACTCTCGGCTGCAGTACTGTCGTGTGGATGTGTGATATCTAAATTAGTGAGCACTAGATACACTTTCAGTTGTCAGGTGACGAGAGTACCCTCGGCTTCAGTTCTGTTGTGTGGATGTGTGATACGTACATCAGTGGGTACTAGATAAACTCACAGGTGTCTGGTGAGGAGAGTACCCTCGGCAGCAGTACTTTCGTGTGGATGTGTGATATGTACATCAGTGATCAATAAGTACACTCAGTTGTGTTGTGAGGAGAGTACCCTCGGTTGCGGTACTGTCGTGTGGATGTGTGATATCTACATCAGTGAGTACTAGATACTCTCTCGGGACTCATGTGGGTGGAGTACTCTAGGCTTCAGGACTCTCGTGTGGATGTGTTATATCTACAACAGTGAGTACTAGAGACACTCTCAGGTCTCAGGTTGGTGGAGTACCCTCGGCATCAGGACTGTCGTGTGGATGTGTGATTTCTACATCAGTGAGTAGTAGATACACTCAGTTGTCTGGTAAGGGGCGTACGCTCGGCTCCATGACTGATGCTGTTAACGATATTGTGTGTGTAAGACGGGATATGGGGGAAAATTAGGAATTTTCATTTCATGTTTCTCGGGAGAGCCTCTCGTAAATTGTTTATTGAAAAAAATTAAACAATTTGTATGCGTCTTTTTTAATGTTAATTGTTTTCAATATTATTGAATGAAATGGATTTTTTTAATTTTTGTAAACGTTACTTAGTAGCATTATAAAAAAAAGTGAAATTATATTAGAAACAATATTTATGTCTTTGTCATTTGTATTTACACTCCACTCACCTTGGAAAGCAAATTGCCATGTCAAATGTCCTATTCCTGCTTTAGTGTGGTGTTTTGCAATTAATGCTTCCCGTCACTCCCAGTTGCTATTGTGCGCAGGATTTGCGAAAATTTAGATGGGAAGTTGTGGTTGATGTTGAAGCAGTGGATATTCCACCAAAAAAAATGACAAAGTAAAAATAAAAAAATTCGTTTTACCAATCTTGTTTTTTTTATTTATTTTTGTTGATCGTAGATGACTCGTTAGCTCCCTGTGAGTAGGGGACTTTTTCGTTATTATTGGGTTGTCCTCGCGTAGTTGTATTGGTTTTAAATATTTTCTTCTCTATAATGCGTGTTTTTCCTATAGTCCTTTCACGGTTACTTTCAACTTTTCCAAAACCTTGCCAAAGTTCTACTTCCGGGATATTACTCCGTCTCATGCAAACCAAGCTTGACAGCGTCTAGACTCTAGAAGGTGACACAAAACGGACGACTCACCACTTTCATGAGCACTCAGTTCAATAATATTTTGTATAAGAACTATTTATTACTAGGCATTGTCAATGCGCCTATTTACCGGCATTTATTCATATTAATTATAACTGAAATATTATAATTTATAGATGTTAAGTTATATTCAACCAAAAATAAGGTACTTTTACTTTAACACAAGTATAAAATTCTTGAAACACAAGGTTTGATTTGAAAAGTATGCGGAAACTGCGAATAGGCTATACACTTCGATTGAACCGTGAGCAAACTATAATTACGGTTGTGCTGTGAGCCTGTTGGTAATTTCACGCGTGGAGAACTTTGCCGCGGAACGCAGTAAATGACGTGCCCCAGTTAACACCACGGCGCACTTCATTTGCCAGGGAGTTATTCTCGAGACGTAGCCGGGAGAGGAGGCAGTAATGTGAAAGGGGCAGAGGGGAAAGGGGAGACTCGCATAAACAACGGCGGCGAGGATGTCAAATCTGCGGCGTTACCTCCACACTCCCGCGCGCTAGTCTCGAGGGAGAAGACGATGCGCGCGTGTTTGCGCCGAAGTAATTATGTTTGCTCCGAGGCCAGGGACGCGAACAGCAATTCGACGTCGCCGTCTCGCGAAGACAGACGACGAGTGACTCGATGCTCCAGGAGCTAGTGTAGTGGCACCCATTCCCTGAGTTTTGAATGTGAAGGGGAAGGCTTAAGCTGGACTCACTACCATCCGTCGCACCCGTCAGTCGCCCATCCGTCAGTCAGTCATCCGTCTGTGTTTTTATCCGTCGGTTGAAAGCGATTCACAACAACCCGTCGTCCGTCAATCCTTCTGTACGAAAAAATTTCTGTATGACAANATCCGTCGGTTGAAAGCGATTCACAACAACCCGTCGTCCGTCAATCCTTCTGTACGAAAAAATTTCTGTATGACAAATTAATATCGTGATCTTTTTTTAGTTGGAGGTATATTTTGGTTGGAAATACATTTTGAAGAAAGCAAAATTTTTGGNATTAATATCGTGATCTTTTTTTAGTTGGAGGTATATTTTGGTTGGAAATACATTTTGAAGAAAGCAAAATTTTTGGGAAATAATTGTTTTACGTGATAAGAATTTATACTGAATTATTTTTTACATTTTAAATTCCTGGATTTACCACCAAAGATAAATAAACACATATCCAACGCCTTGCGTTTTATTTCAAAGTGAGTATTCGCGTCTACGGGATGTGGTTAGAAGACGGTGGTCCATCCGTCCTTCCGTCGAAAGTTAAAGTTTGATAAATATCTGACGGATGGGTGGATAGAAAAAAAGTTTCCCTGCGATTGGATGAAGATCACTTGACCACCGGACGGATGTTTGTGAGTCCAGCCAGCCTAAGTTCTTTCGCGTTTAATCGGGAGTTTTTAAAGCCCTCATTACAGAGCTGTACTCCCAAAATTTTCTCAGGGCACTCTTAAGGCCACTGCGAAATTTTAATACAAAATCCCCATGTTCAGGAAATTTCGCCTCAATGCGTTAATTTTAAAGATAGCCGTTTAAAAAAAAAANTTTAATACAAAATCCCCATGTTCAGGAAATTTCGCCTCAATGCGTTAATTTTAAAGATAGCCGTTTAAAAAAAAAATTATTACTCGCAAATTTTTTAGAGCATATATTTTCAATATGGATAAGCAGTAAATACTTTTTTGTAAAACATAAATTTTAAAAATTTCTTGCAAACAGGTTTTGCGTGTNTCAATATGGATAAGCAGTAAATACTTTTTTGTAAAACATAAATTTTAAAAATTTCTTGCAAACAGGTTTTGCGTGTTGTGGAAACATCTCCACTGTATGGAACTTATCCTAAACAATTCGTGCAGAATACATTTTGTTTGAAACGTCTATCTTTAAAATTAACGCACCCAGGCGAAGTTCCTTTAAAATGCGATTTCCTATTTCAATTTTGCAGCTTCCAGCCGGTAGGCAGTACCCTTAAGTCAAAGCATGACGAACCTCGGGTGACAGGTTGCCACGGCCCCTAGAAAATGTAGGCCACCCCTCGTGTGCTATGATCTTCCCATAGCATGGCATAAAGGAGGCACACTGAAGTATTTTGAAAATAAAAAAATAACTCCAGTTTTTATTGTCCCATTTAAACACAAAAACCACTCAGCTCCATAATGGCTGAACGGATTTTGATGACATTTGGAATGAAGGTAATTTAGGTCCTGGAATAGGACATAGGATACTTTTTATCCCGGGAAATTTTACTGTTCCGGTGGAANGAATGAAGGTAATTTAGGTCCTGGAATAGGACATAGGATACTTTTTATCCCGGGAAATTTTACTGTTCCGGTGGAATAACAACAAAAAGTAATTCTCCAACGGCTGGGAGCGTGAGCGAAATATTGTTTTCTTCTAATGTCAGAGTTTATCAGGCCGCCCAAGGACCTCTAAAAGGGCTTAACAACTGCTATCCATATATNTGTTTTCTTCTAATGTCAGAGTTTATCAGGCCGCCCAAGGACCTCTAAAAGGGCTTAACAACTGCTATCCATATATAACAACCAGGACTGAATATTTAACTTGTCATCCGAAGGCCAGAAGTGCTCAGCGTTATGCCATTAAACGGTCACCCATCCAAATGTGTGCCGCTGAGAATGTTGCTTAACTTTGGTGATCGATTAAGATCCCTCACCCAAACGCAAAAAGTAGTACCCAGGTACACATATTTCTACAGCTATAACTTGATAAAACTGACGTTTTGATTTTTTTACATTGACTCTGGAAAGCGAAAATATGGTAACTACGAGATAGTTACCATATTTGCACTCCAAAAACAATACCCTACTTCTTGGCTATCGGGTAAAAAATATTTGCTTCCTTTTGGGTTGCCGTAATCNCCAAAAACAATACCCTACTTCTTGGCTATCGGGTAAAAAATATTTGCTTCCTTTTGGGTTGCCGTAATCAGTTAAACACCAAGGCCAACATAGTATAATTTTATAATTCTGTTTCCACATAAATGAATTGTCTTTTCCCAATTTATTAATTAGTGTATCACTGTAAAACTCAATTGTACCCGTGCGAAGCCGGGCCGGTTCACTAGTAAAACATATATTTGAAAACCACGATAAATTTATTTCACTACTCTCCTCTACTGGAGCTGCTTACAAGTACCTAATAACACTCCAAAGTGCCTCTTTTTATGTGTCATCACTCTTCTCACTACAATGAACTCTTAAACGGTTGTCTGTAATCGATAACTTGCATCACGCAAAAACAGCANGTCATCACTCTTCTCACTACAACGAACTCTTAAACGGTTGTCTGTAATCGATAACTTGCATCACGCAAAAACAGCAAAAGGCATAAGCATACTGTAATGTGCGAGGTTGAGCAGAAGGTGGTGCTCTGTGAGCTCGAAACTCAGATGTATTTCAATGGCCGTTGCCAAGTGAGTAGTAGTCAGTTTTAANGAAGGTGGTGCTCTGTGAGCTCGAAACTCAGATGTATTTCAATGGCCGTTGCCAAGTGAGTAGTAGTCAGTTTTAACTTTCACATGATAACACGGGGTTTTTTCTGTAATTTTGTTCTTGCAGTTTTGTAATTGATTCGGAATCCTCCCGGTATATCTTCCAAACTATGGTTCATTTTGCTGAAATATCAGAAACTGAAACGTGTTGGAATTATCGTTCGTCTGAATTTGAAATAAATTTTACTGATTACCTATTTACAGCTGTTCTTCGATGCTATTAAATATTATTCTCATCGTGATGAATTAGGATGTGTTCACGATACCTTGGATTTTTATTTATTATTGTGTCAAAAAATATATATAATAAAGGCCGTTTACCAATGATTCATTTATTACCATTTTATGCGACTCCTGTATGGCGTGTCAGGACAAAAGGGATCTAACATGACACGTGACAGTAGCGTGTGCTTATGAAATATTTAGCTTGTCACCGAATTATATAGCCCCGTTTACATCGAGGCCAACAGAAGCGACCATTTGCGTACGAGCACATGCGAACCGTTCGCTTACGATTGCTACCGTTCGCTCCTACTTGGTTCGGAGCTGTTCGTCTCGGTGTAAACAAGGCGTGAACACCGAACCGTAAGCGAACACGCATGTTCTTCGGTGTTTCGGTGGAAGACCGACAACGAACGGATCATCAGCGAATGCGAACCGAACCTGATTGAACGCGGACGAAGGATGATTGTTGGCGCTCGCATACCGTTTACTCCCGTGGGAATGCCCTGTTCGAGATGCTAGTTCGCACTTGTTCATCTCTGTTTGCTCCAGTTTAAACGGGGCTTAAGACTGTTGCCTGGTTTTAAAGCAGAGAGAATTTGGTATAGAGAAATACATGTTAATGAAATTCGGATTTTTTTTGCGTTCCTGTTAAAAAGATGTGTGTGTCTATATACATATACATACAAACACTGTTGTTGTTGTTGTTGGGACTTTTTTGAACAGAAAAATACTTGCTTATTTGCTATCGACGCCTTTTGTAACATTTATGTGTAGTCTGTTTCCTTGAAAGATCAGAAAACTTAATAATTAAATAGGAAATTACTGGAAAACAAATTGTTATATTTGTGTCTAAACAGAGCTTGAGAGTATAATTTTTCACACTTAAGATTATGTCTAAAGTTTTTAATATCAAAATTGACTTCAAAAAACCGCTTTCATTAAATGTATTCCCTTGTACCAAATTCTCACTGCTTTCAACCCAGGCAACAGCCTTTTACTCGAACTGTTGCACCTCCGCACACAGTAGAACCAACCCTAAGAATAATGCAGGTTTGAGAAGGTGGCAATGACGCAAGGGTAGGGTGGTTGAAAATATCCCCCCCCCCCCCTTCCTTCTTTAACATTGACTGGGAAGGGGTAAGAAGGCGATAGCTACGCGTGTGTAAGAAAATCCGACGACGCAGGCCTCGCGGAAACTTTGCTCTCAAGGAAACTTCAGACCGGGTAGGCCAACTTCTGCCGGAACATTATCTGAAATTATGGGTTTGGGGTGGTCCGCAGTTTTTTAGGAAGGATGGAGGAGGGCGGGCATTTTAGACGCTTTGCGTTGGGGCGAGCCGACTTGTTAACCACCTTCTAAGGGGGCGGTGCGTTGAGAGGAATTATGAAGGGGGGAGGCGAGAAAGCGCGCGAAGACGAGGTTTCACTAAGTTTCTACTTATAACGTCTAGGAGTGTGATAGAGAAAGAGATTGCTGCAAGGTATTTCAACTATACTGACGAATTGTTCTGAATGAAAAGAGTGTCAAAATTCTTCATTCTGATGCATAATCCGAAGGTGGGTTGGGTGAAGCGAGGTGAGTATGGAGCAGCGCTGTAATGCAAGGGCGGGTAAAACGGGAGATCTCCGAGAAAATCCACAAGTTAGTGGCATCGTCCGGCCAGATTCTCACGAGCGAAAATCCGGTAGCGACCCCGCCCGGAATAGAACCCAGTTCGCCTTGGTGAGAAGCCAGCTCCCTAGCTGCTGCGCGGAGTAAAAACACTCTGTTTGGAGGTATGTTGTTTCTTACATTATCTCGCTTACATCTTAGTGTTAACTTTTAAGTTTGCTGGATGATGAGGTGTTCTTTATTTTACCACATACATTAAAGCACTTATTGAAGACAAAAAAAACTTAGACTTCCCGCCAAGAATTACCTTCATGTCGGTAGAATGAAGATAAAATAGAATAAAACCATTATATTTTAACAAAAATTTTGCTCTCATGGCTACTTAAAAAAAAATTTGAAATTTTTTTTTTTAATATAAAGCATAAAATAGAAAAGTTTATAACAATTCTATTAATTTATATACATAAATAACACATTATAATTGACAATAAAATAATTTTTAAATTTTAAAAATGTAAAGGAAAAAATTTTAATAAATTTTATTTTTAAAGACAAATTAAAATAAACATTGGAAATCTAAATAATTTTTAAATAATGACCATAATAATTATGTTTTTATAATTAAAGGTAATATTAGGGTACAACAAATGATATTTCATAAAAATTATACCTTTTGAACAAATTTGTTGTGTTTGTAGAAAATATGTCTAAATTTAATTCTCTTAAGGAAAAATTTTATTACTTCCAATTTTGCAATTAACATTTCTTACGTCACAATGATCGAACTTAGAATAATGGCCTTATAGATTAACATTATAATTTCTATTAATTTGAAAACCAACTTTCACATAGTCAGGTATGTAAAACTGTAAATTTTTAAATTAACCTTTTATATTAAAATTAAATGTGTTTAAACCTTCTTATAAAAATGTCCAATAGTTAAAATTGATTGGTAATTTTGTATGTTTGTACAATTTATCACTTATTGCATAAACTGTATTTTAATTTATTCTACAATAGGCCACATACTAATTGCTAACTCCTGAATGATAAATTTACTTTTAACCACTTAATGAGTCTCAACTGAGCCTTCAGCTTTTCAGCCTACTTTCCGAAGGAAATTAAGGCTTAAGAGATCACTTTCCTGTGTGTGTGTGTGTGTGTGTGTGCGTGTGTGTGTGTATGGGCGCGCGCGTGTGTGCGCGTGCGTATCCGTGCGTGTGTGTGTGCGTGCGCGTGCGTGTGCGTGCGTGTGCGTGTGTGCGTGCGTGTGCGTGCGTGTACGTGTGTGCGCGTGCGTGCGTGTGCGTGTGCGTGGTGTGCGTCCGTGCGCGCGCGTATCTTCCCCTTTCAACTTTTGAATGTGTCAACCAAAACCAAATTTCACACATATAAAATTTAGTATAGAAACCTGACTTTTATATTTCTGGAGAACACCTGTCTTTTACTTTAAAAATGGCGGCGATTTAAATATTGAGGGTGATATGTCATATATCGGGAACCATTCAACTGATTTAAACCAAATTTTTTATGCTGACAGAGCATCATATAAGCATTAAATCTTGAGATGGATATTGTTTTTGGTAACTACTTTGGAAGATAGCACCAAATGAAAAAATAAATATTTTACTTAATATCTTCAAAACAATTAAACCAATTTTCTCCCCAATTTGGGACGTAAGTAATTCTTAAATAGGTTAGGTAAACGTAACAGATTGAACTTGATTAGATTCTTATTTTTTAAATTGTGGCCTTAAATATAGTTTAGGTTTATTTGGTATATCTACCATACCGTTTAACAACTTTCGACCAAATTTCGAATGCTGAAAGTATATATTACACATATCATATATGCCAACACACAGCAAATGTTGTCAGTAGTTTTGTAAAATTGCGCTACACGAATAAATGAAAATTTTATACCATATCTCGGGAAACAATTAACAGATTCCTACCAAATATGACAAATAAATAGTAATGCAGTAGGTGGTATAAACTGATATGTTTTAAGTAGGTCAGCATTTTTTTTCCAAAATGGTGGATATACAAATATTTTAGCTTAGAATATTTTATTTAGAAAACAAATTCCAACTTAACATTATATGCTGGCAGTATCTATTACAACCATCAAATCTGTATATTCAGATCTCATTCATTTCTCTGACCTTTTACAAGATAGCACAATAAAAAATTAAGTTTCCAGTCAGTCATGTCTCGGGAAACAACCAACCCAGTCTTACCTAATTTGGTGAAGAGGTTTTACTGTAATAGGTCATTTTAATTTTTTTTTTTTTTTTATAACAGACACTTATTTTCAGAGTGGCTGTTATAAAATCGGTTTAGCTTAGTGTGCTATATAACCGAAACTATGTAATCGATTTTAACTTAACTTTGCAAACCAGCAGTATACAATCATCCAATCTGCTAATACATAACTTTTTTGTCCTCCATTTACGAAGATCCTCACATGAAAAATATGGAGTTTTTATGCCATATCTCGAGGACCAAACATCCGATTCCCACCAAACGTTACACGCAAGTATTGCTATTTTACAGTATATAAACTGACATGTTTTAGATATAGCAGTCCTTTTTTTAATGTTTTTAATATAAATAATTGGGTTTATTATGTTATTTTTATGAAACAATTCAAAAAAATTAAACCAAATGTAGTACTCTAACAGTTGTATTAGAAGTATCAATAGTGCATACAGAGATCCAACTTTTTTCAATTTATTTGAAAAAAAGTAGTAATTGAAAAATTAAACATTTTACCATATTTCTGGAACAGTTCAACTTGTGAACACGCGATGCACAATTAAGATGCAACATCTGAATAAATAATGTTTAATTCACATTGCGCCAAATACCTTACACACGAACAACAATAACTTTACAACAACTACACCAAAGACCACTTAGTGAGGAAGTCCCTCTTGTAGGCGTTTACTAATCGATACATCGATCTGTCCAATGCTATGTGACGCCATAAACTCCTCCCCCAGCTACAGCGCCAAGACGTCGCCTGGGAAACTGCACCTCTCTGCCAGATTGGGTGTACTGCTGGGCTGGAGCCGCTGGACCCTCTTGTGCAGGGGCTTGTGTTTCATCAGTCGCTGGAACTGCAGGCAGCGGTTGAAGAGCAGGAGCTGGGACTACCACGGGCACTGGCATACAGTCCTTCGGGATGAATCCAGGTTTCAACTTATCAAATAAGATTCTCCGTTCTCGCTGAGCGTCAATAACAAAATGTTTGTTTGTCAGCAATAAGACGCCGAACGGACCACCATACACTAGGTGTAGTGGCTTACGGACAGCATCGTGATTCACAAACACTAGTGGTGATCTCATAAGTTCAGGTTGCACAAAAATATGTCTTGGCGTTGGGTGCTCTAGTGTAACTGGCCTCAGTTGTATTATGTGTTCCATGAGGTTTGACCAAAAAACTATGGATAACCTGTTGTACTGAAGTATTGTCAAAAAATTCAGCAGGGAGGCGGATTTCTTCAAAATGCGTTATCTCTGCAGGCGTGGTGTTGTTCTGCGAAATTACGTAAGACCTCAGGCCCATGAGGAATATCGGCAGTTTGGGTACTCGGTCTTCAGTGAGATGGGCCTTGAAAGCTGACTTTAACGGACGATGCCATCGTTCCAATTTTCCATTGGCCGCAGGGTTGTCTAGATGTGTTGAACACCCAGAATTTTATAGACATGAGCAAGTAAGTCACAATCAAACTAGCGACCTCGGTCAGTTGTGATGAAATTGGGGACACCAAAACGGGCTATCCATACTGAAAGTATGGTTTCAGCGATGGATTCTGCGCTTTTGTCACTCATTGGTGCAGTTTCTGGCCAATGAGAGAACCGATCCACCAGTGTGACCAAGTATCTAAGACCTTTTAATGGAGATAAAGTGCAGGTGATATTATCGTTGGCATTAGAGAAGCGACGGTCAGTTGGCTCTTAGTTGTCAACTGCGCTGGTGGTGTGCCTCCAGACCTTCGCGTGTTGGCACGGGATCCATGATTTTGCCCATAACCCAACATCTTGCTTCAGTGATGGCCATACAAACCGCCTTTGACTGAGGTCGACCAAGCCTTTGATACCTGCATGAGCTAGGTTATCAAGCGAATTGAATATTGTCCTGCGGAATTGGAGTGGTATATAAGGTCTCACATTGTCACTGGTCGTATCACAAAACAGTTTGACACAATCGTCCAGCTGGACGCTCTGGAGTTTTAGAGAACATGATGGTGACTGAAGGAGGTGCAAAAGCTAGTTGTCTGCTGTATGTGCGGTTGCAATTTGCTGCCAAGGCAGATCAGAGGAAAGCGCGATAGAACCAATACTCGAGCATGCATCTGCTGTAATGTTGTCATTGCCTAATACGAACCTCATGTCAGTTGTAAATTGGCCAATGAAGTGAGGTAGCCTTATCAAAGCGCTGCTTGAGGCATATGTAAGTGGCTTACAGTCTCCGTATATTAAAAATTCCCTCGCTTCTAGCATGTAGCGGAGGTTTTTAACAGCAGTGTATGCTGCAAGAAGTTCCCTATCGTATGTACTGTAATTCTTCTGGGTGCTGTCCAACTTTTTCGAGAAGACAAGAAGAGGTTCGAGAACGCCAGTACGGAGCTGGTGAAGGGAGGCGCCCATGGCAAAGTCAGAAGCATCAACCATTAGCCCCAGTGGATAATCCTCGGAAGGGTGTGCCAGCAGTGATCGAGGAAGCACTGAAATGTCTGCACCAGAATATATTAAAAACATACATATTTATTTATTTGATACTGCGTCATCAGATGCCAACGGCTAAGTTCCAGAGTGCGATGTCCCATGTTCGGTCACCGAACAATCTTGTGCGTGGATGCGTGCGCGGCACAGACTTCTTTGGTAGTCTTCGCCTTTCTTTCTTCTATGGTAGAGCATGCGTCGTGGCGCTGGGTGACTCTGAAGGTAGGATTCGCTTGCCGGAAGAGGGTAGTGTCATGCGCATATTCGTATTTTACCATGGAAATGGAAAGACGTGGTAGGCATGCTGTGGTGGGCCCTTGCGGTACTCGAGGTGGGCAAACCCGGTGGTGACGGAACGGTTGCTGAGATATAAAAGTTACAGAACACATCGTAGTTTATTTTTCCAAAAATTTTTTGGGGTTCCAACTTTGAAAATTCACCTGGCTGTTTACATGACGTATGATTATAAAGTAACTGGTTCAATTTTGCATAAACATATCTGGGATTTGTTGACAAAACTCATTGGCTCACTGACCTTGCATTTCAGTTACATGGTTCCGACGATTCATCTGCAAATGTTTCGAGGCAAAAGTTGTTCTTTAGGTAATTCAGGTAAATTCTCTGACCGGAGGAATTACTAGTAGTAAGTTTAACGATTTCGTGCTCTTTGTTTGTGTCTTTTAAGTGAAGTCTTTCCATAAATATGTACGGGTAGGATTAGAGTAATTTTCTATTTCGTAAATGTTTATCTTCTGAACACGTTGATTGTTGAAAAACCAATTCTTGGTATACGCAATGTGCGCCCTCATTTGACGCCCTACGTGACGGTAGAGGTGTGGTATGATAGCATAGCTTTTTTTTTATATCGTTTTATTCTGTGATACTAATTTTGGCCAGTTTTAGTGAGTTAAATAATTTTAATAACTAAATAAGTTACAATAAAATTACCGAGCATAGTTTAAAAAATAATTACATAAATTCAACCTTGTTATTCGCTGTAATGGAATGTGAAACGATTAGTGATTTCTAAAGGAAAAGTAGATAAGTTATAATATTATCTCGTATATCCTAACTTAGTTCCACTATTAATGACTGGTTAGAAAATGTATTAATACGTATGCCGTTACGCATACGCTTGAGCTTCACGTGAACGCTTATCTCTTTTAATGTAACTATTTTTGTGGCGTAGTAATAATACTAGATACTGCAATATGTTAATTAATTTATTAATTAAAATTTATCTTTAAGAATTGTGTATGATGCTGGATCTAACGAAACTTTTCTCTGTGCACCTTCCACAACACGAACTAGAACGTGTATGAGCACGGTGTTCCATTTGAATATCATAAACAATGTAGTATCATGTTTAATGAGCGAGCGTTAATTAGACGACAGAGCAATTAGGACGAGTATTACCTCCCTTCATCCCCTTCGCACGACTTAAAGGGATCAAGGGCGGGCGCGCCTTTGTTGTTCCGAACGTGTAATCGCCCATTACTGGCCTGAAATTATTAATGAAGCATTTTGGCACCGTTACTCCCGAAATGCGAGCCGTTTCATTCGCCCTTGTAGGTAAGCCAACAGGCTGTAAATATGGGGAGAGCTTTAGAATCTGTGAATTGTGATGTAGCAGCAGGACTCACCCTAAAGAAAATGTACCTTTTAAACTATCAAAATCGAGAGAGCAGTAAAACTATAGGTCTTAGTAAGAATTGGGGAATGGTAGGTGCACGCTAATGAAAGGTTGTGCTATAAAATTCCAAGAATGTGGTGTTACTGTGCGTGAGATATTTCGTAATGTTCATTTTAGGTTTTGTTTTAGAAAGGATATGAAAGACGTATAACCGTATTGTTGAGATTTAGTATTGCAAGATAATTTACTGAAAAATGTTCCTACTGTGTTCGATCCACGGAATAGCATCATGCCAGATACATATTCGGTAATCAACTCGGAAGGGGGGTGGTTAAATTTGTATACAAAATACACTAACTTAAACACAAATCTAAAAGCAGCATAAAATCCATGTCATAAATAGAGTTCAACACGGCAATACCAAAGACCTCAGCCAGGAGGATACCAATTGTATCTCTGACTCGCATTCGGTAACTTGAAGATTTGTTCCCATATGACAGGACTACGGATAGTTTTCGTCACGTAGTTTTTTATTACAATTCCATGGAAACTGTGGTGCATTTCCTAACGTGTGTTTTCCCACATTCCACGACTTTTCAGTTAAAATTAACGCTAACATCGGACGTGCGTTACTACACAACAAATATTGTTACTGTCAAACGACCCCTATAAAAATCTTACTGTTTCATTGTATTGAGTCTTGTATTTCTTCTAGTTGTAGCCGGCACAGAACTTCTTTGCCACCCAGCGTTAGTCTATCGGCGAGCATTACCAAGCCCTGTTGCCACATATATCAAGTGCCCATCCTGTCAAAATACGTTGTGAGTTCTGATTTATAGTAATACTAATTATAATTCTGCACATAAAGATGAACACTTAAAAAATTTAAAAAGACACTAATGAAGAACACGTGAGATATATTTGGCAGGTTATATATTTTGGGAAACTACCTGAGCAAACTAATTTCTTAATTTTTACGTTCGTGCTAAGAACATTCAGACGCTTAAATGTACATATTAGAAATGTCTATTGAATGCAATAATTTTCATTTACTCATAGTCGCATGTAGCATAGAACAAAATAATTCACTTTGTGCTGTAACTTGCAATGGTAGCACAAACACCGCTGTTGTAAAGTAATTTCTTTTAATTACAAACTTCCGTCCGTATTTCGAAACTATGCAAAGATTTTGCCATCGAACTTGTTGAAACCATCTAACCCTATTTTCTCACATACAGATGCCGTTAATTTTTTGTCGAAATGTCAACCCTTATCGTAAAATTCTAACACCGCTCTCCGAAGATGGTCTTTGTTATAATAAAAATCTGTAACTCATTTCCTGACAAATATTTTTCTTTTTAGGTGACTCAAATATTGCTTCTGAAGTAGATGCAATGCTGTTAGTTCCTTCCTTACATATTAGTCGCACTGTACGTTCACATACAACACACTCTCTGGCTATCAAGCTTTTAATTTATTTTTAAAATATTTTCTCGCAAAACACTTTTTTGATAATTTTGTAAAAAAAAATTAAGAATGTACTTTAAAGATTATAGATTGACACTGTTTGTGGACCATTTTCCTTTGGTGCTAGCACAAGGTTTACTCAGTGCCATACTTTCAAAGGAATCTTTACATGTAAGTAAATGAAAAGAAGTGAGGATCGTTCAAAGCCCGTCGTGGTTCTGGCCACTGGGAGTACAAGTTACAGCAGACACCAACACTGCGTGTGGATTGAGGCAGCTGTTGCGGTACGCATTATCGTGTATTGACTGTGATCTTTCTCATATAAGCTGGCGAGATTCTGACAGTCCGACAGTGGAAACTTGACGTATACGAAACAAACAATGTGCCATTTACAAAATCCTGTATCAGCTGATGCATGAACGATCAAAAGTTAATATTGCGTTGGCTATTCTGGGTGCACTGCCCACGCACATTAAACAAGCAGAAAATACGCTATAAGAAAGAGTTCCTATATTAATTAATACATTTTATTTTACGTGGTCATAAAACAGTGGTTGTTAGTGTTACAAACTAAACTTAATTTTAAAGTAGCAATGTATAGGTGTTCAAAATGAAATGCACAATAAAACGATCCGTATCCAAATGAAACGCAACTTCAAAACCTTTTCCACGCCTTCAACCATGCTTTTCATACGTGCTTGACATTAATTCCAAAAGCATAAAGAAATATTGCATAATATAGTAGTTTTATTTTTATAATAATTTGACGAAATATATTTCAAATTCGCGTCGTTCCGAGTCAGTAATAGAATAACAGTCAACTTTTAAAAAGATGGGAACAAGAAGCAGGTCGTGCTGCTATCTGTTGAGCAATGCAAACGGCTCTGCCCTCACCCTGTCATGCAGTGCGCGCCATCTGTCCTCTCTTTCCCGAAGCATTGCCAGCCAGAAAAGAATAGCTTTTGTGTGTAATATACAACAAATTTAGGAACAGATACCAATAGTTTTATTTTTCTGCGAGCTCTGCATAATTTTTAAAGTAACACATATTTCGTGTACAGCGATCGTGAGTACTAGTAATTTCTATTTGGCCGGTAATCGTTCGTCTACGTAAATTATACGCCATATTGATCTCCCGAAAACCCATTTCCTTGTTTCCGTGTTGTTACTATATTGTATTGATAAAATGAAGAAAGTGGGACATGTGTGAGTAGATTTTAAGCAATTCTAATGTTATTCCACGTCACATATTTCCAACTTGAACTGTTTAGTATCAGTAATAACAGAATTACTGCATTGCAATCAATAGTCGTTGGTGGGTTGTTGGCGAATAGAAGTGCGTTGTCAATCANAGTAATAACAGAATTACTGCATTGCAATCAATAGTCGTTGGTGGGTTGTTGGCGAATAGAAGTGCGTTGTCAATCACATTTCCCGAATTACTTTTAGTTCCAGTTATATTAGATATGACGTACAAAGTGTGATAATAGCTACAACTACCATCTCGCAAATGTTAACCCAAATTCGCTGTCTCGGACAAATTAAAAAAGTGATAGCAAATATTTAATTTTTTCAAGGTTTAAAATTTTTATTTTTATAACCTACTAATTTTTTAGACATATTTCTGTCTAAAATATCTTAAAATTTGTTTAGCATTATAGTACAATGGCAAGTGGATTATCTGACAGCATGATGATAAAAAAGACAGCCTCCACTTGACGCACCAGCTGATGGCGAACGGATGCATAAACTAAAAGTAAACATTGGCGCTACTTTCGTCGAACTGTCAAAATCTTGCCAAGTCACATGAGACAGAGAGTAAGTACTAGTCAATTCTTCGTTAACGTAGGCTTATAAAGCCAGTTTCCTCTTAAGACGTAGACGTACTTAACTTTAAATAGTAAAAATTGGAATAAAGAGATTTAAGCAAGAACTGCAATAAAAATTTTTTNACGTAGACGTACTTAACTTTAAATAGTAAAAATTGGAATAAAGAGATTTAAGCAAGAACTGCAATAAAAATTTTTTAACCATTTACAACAGTAATTATAATTGCAGCGGAAAATTAAGTTTTAGTTCCTATTGATATTATTTAAAAAAATCTACACAGTGTTGAAGAAGGCCTTGAGCATGATTTCAAAATGTTGTCTTCCTTTGGTGACAAGATAACAAAGTTGAGAGATAAAGTGTCCACAATAAAAAACTCGGCGGTCGTGCTTTGTGAAATATGTGAAGTTTCACATCGTTTTTCTGAGAAGAAATTTAAACAAAAGAGAAAGATGTTTAACTTCTAAAAGTTTACACTATTGTTAACAATGAAAAACGATTTCATGTTGAAGTGTTTAACCACAGCCTGGACAAACTGAAGACTCAGCTTAATTGAACATTTTTATGCTATAAAAGAAATTTGTGCAAATCTTCAATGTTTGAAACCTTCGTTTCTTGTTTATTCAAAGAAGTAATCCTGGAATCAAGTGAACACTTCATTGGAAACCATTCATNAAGTAATCCTGGAATCAAGTGAACACTTCATTGGAAACCATTCATCTGACAATGCTCCTTCGTCTAGTTACACAGTAAACTAGATTAAAAATATTTTACAAGCCACGTCAAAAGCTGCCATAAGTATGACGCCTCCGGCATCCCTATATTTTATTCGTCAGAACACACGCTCTGGCGAAGCTCGCAGGCGGACAACGACAATAAAGATTAAGGGTTAGCGGACGTGCCGGAAGAGTGATGCCTGGAGGGCGCGACCGCGCCTCGCAGCTGCAAAGGCGTGCTACCAAAGGTTTCTGCACGTGCAACTGTTCCTGCACATGCAGAAAACATCCGGAGACAACGGAAGGCACCAGGGCGCGGACACAGCTGCATTTTGCAGCTGCCCAAGGGACACCGAGATCCCACCACCAGCTGTGTCTGTCCTGGGCTTGTACCGCAATAAACCATGAGAGCTTTTAGCGGGCATGCTGGGGAGAATAGCGGCACGTTATCCGGAGGCAGGAGAACAACACATGCGCTGAACCAAAGGGGCCACCCAAGAGTTCCCGCACGTGCAGAACAGAACAATAAACTTCCAGGCCAGAATCAAGAGGCGACACCAGGCCGACTGCGGACCACAGGAGCAGCGGCCACATGTTTTACGACTCAGGGGGGACGCGGCAAGCACCCCGGCCACGTGCAAGGATGGTGCAAGTTGAATATGGCGATCGAGCCTACAAAACCACGAGGAGGAGGAAGGAACGGATCAGTCAGTCGAGGATCGAGCATTCAGTCAGTCAGTTGGAGGACCTAGAGCGAGACGTCCGGTTCGGAACTGGACGACATCAGGCAGTCAGACGCGAGCAGTCAGTTGAGAGACGTCAACGAGTCAGTCAGTCGGAGTCAGTCGAGGATCGAGAATGCATCACGACGTCGACCTCAGTCGGAGGCCGTCAAG
>NQII01004618.1:46448-107629 GCA_002778355.1 Clitarchus hookeri | reverse complement strand
TGAGTTCATGTACCAGTTAACCTGTTCAAGCAACAATAAAACTCGATTATGTGAACTCGCAAATAAAGTGTAATTTATTAGTAAATTGGACCTAGAGACAACAGTGTCGACGTATTCCTACGCCCTATCGCTGAGGGCTAGCATCATGTGCTGGCCGGAGTGCGGCGTCTCGTCTAAGTTATGGATGAAGGTTTGAACAGCATTGGCAGGTATCAATTTGTGTATCTCAGAACTACCTGGACTCTTTAGCAATAATCCCCATCAAAAGGGCCAGAGTACCGGTTCTGATACCCTCGTACTCAGATACCACGTGTGTGGTAAAGCCAGGGTTCTATCCATGCCTCTAGTGTCTCTCCAGGACACAGCCCTGAGCGGGTTTCCGTTCACCACCCGGCCTTTCTTTAAGAGGGGGAATCTCTCCAGATCTCCTCCAGCATATGGAGTTAACCACTGCCAGCACGAGACCAACCTATAGTGATTGGTATACAGGAAAAAACCTCTGGTGGAGCCGAACCGATCAGCCCATACTCCCATTTATTTTCCATGGCACTAGTGGGTTTTCAAAGACTGATCGATCCACCAATGGCGATCGCCAGACGAACAGAGGCTTCCCCTTCCACCCGTTATTACACCCCGCGGCCAAAACACCTATTGGCGCACTCCGGTTATTGTTGAGGACCTTTAAAGCATCACCTGGCGTAAACTTTGTATCCATTACAAGTCGGTCGCCCACCCAGCATCCCACCCCCGACCGCCCACAGGAAGACAGAGGGTGTATGCGATGAACGTGGAGTGGCAGACTTCCCCGATTCCGCCATAGTACGCGTAACCCGGGAAAAGCCTCCCATTGCTCTGTTATCATCATCGCTTCCATGCCATCGCCACCACAACCATCCACCGGCAGAGCCTCCGGTTGTAAGAGCCGCCATCGACCACTAACCATTACCATACTTTAGAATTTCTTCACCATGAAATTTCAGTATTGGGCCTCAACGACCTGAATGCTAAGTGGTCCAACACCCCGCCAATTGGCCGGGCCTTAGATACCATCTGTCGGCCCAAGCCATCATGGCAGATACCCCTTACCAGTCACGAGGAGACTGGTTCCCATAGGAATACGGGCGGCAGAGCACAATCTGCGTTACTCAGGGGTGCCACGAGGAGCCTTGGGGTCACCATAAGTGGAGAGAGGCAATAAGAGACGCATCATCCAACCTTTCTAGGGTGAAATGCGGTAACCAGACTCGGCTACTATAGCATAGTACACCACCTCAAACGCTCGGAAACATTCCTCCAGAAGGCAGTCACTGACCCATATCCCTCTAATTGTAATACAGACCGAATGGTCTATCCCAGGCTCATCTCCGATAGAGGCCCCCTCGGTGGTAATCTCTCCCTCTGTGGTCGATTAGGAGGACCCAGCCATGGACGCCCGCAAACCCGATGAATCATCAGAGAAGCAGCACAGACATGCAGACAAGCCCGCCCCTCCCCAAAACCCTGAAGTGCTATCCACAACGGTAAACGCGCAGCGCCCCAGTTGAAACGGCCAGAACTGCATCCGATGTACACTCTTAATCTAAATCATCGAGAATTTCCCTGTTTTACTCAGTTAGCAGCACCTGACTTATTCAACATTCACTTCAATAAATTTAAATTAATGCCTGTTTTCCTTCATTGATATTTTCCATTGATTCATCAATTATTTGATTCACTGTTTTTAATGGGGTTTTTTTTATGGATCAGTTAAGCAACAGGTGTGAAATGCCAGTTAAACAACGTGTATCAAATGAAATAACATTGCATAAACTAATAACACCAATAAAAATACTTCTAAAATGTGAGTTCCGTGTTTCTTAATACCAGTTTATTAGGTAAACTGAAGATTCATTCTTTCACTCCGTGTTCACGTGATCATCATAGCGCTCGGTTTGAAGGTTTAAACTGCATTAAATGTGGTGGAAAGAGTGCACTTATGCGTACTATTTGTTTTAACAACCCAAACGTTACCAATTAAATTAAAAACGAAAAGAAAGGGCATACAAAGTAAAACTACATACTTTCGATATAGTTAGCAACATTCAATAAAAACTATATTCAATTTGCCGCCCACAGTTGGCCGTCACTTATTCAATCAGCAATTTTTTTTTCACGTAACCTATTCAATCAGTGAAATGTTTTCAGTGATACAACCAGTGGTTTTTCATTGATTCTAAGCGGAGCCATTTTCACCTATTCGAGTAGGGGAACAGGGAGCGAGATGGGGACGCTAAGAAAAAGTATTCCAGAACATTATAGCTATTGTTATTATAATCACAAATAATGCTACAAGTGTACTCAATATTTGACCATCTATGTAAACTAGAATGAAAGTTACAAGTTACGAACAAAAACACAAAAAGATATTTTTGTGAACTAAGGATGATGCCCCATCTTGCCCCATCTTGTCCCATGTATGGCGCAAGATGGGGCATGACTTGGGGCAAGATGGAGTACAGCTATTTACACATGTCACTTATATAAGGAATGTCCACATCTTCATCATCCTCCCCAGCACATGCACAGTGAGCCCACCCTTGACATTCTAGACACTTAACCCACTCTTCTGTTGATTCATAGACTATTGACCACACAAAATACATTCAGCATTGTCACTTTCTTTCACTGCAGAACATTTCTTCGTTTTCTGTTGAAGAGTGGGCCTACTTTTCTTAAGTTTCATCTTGCTGTGCTCAAGGTTCAGCTTTTTCTTACAAGAAACAACACGTCCTTCCATTTGAGATATCAATTCATTTCTGTATGGTGATTCAGTTAAAACAGCAGTCTTCCCACGGTGGCGACCACTTGGTTTTGCTTTCTCCTCAATGACATGGGGAAATGGCATGGTGTCTTTAGATGAAGCTTGTTTAAATGCACTAGTGTTACTTTGTGCATTGGAGAACGAGCAGCTCGGAACAGCGTCATTCTGATTTACTAGAGGTTCTGAAAGTTCTGGAACGTTAGCTTGTTCATTGACTTCATACGATGGTCTGTCGATAGTTTTGGAAGGCAAATAATCACTATCCTGAAAAACCTCAGGTCATACGCCTGTGGCTTTAAATTCATTGATGGTTGTTGCCATAGTGGCTGCTCGTTGAAATGCATTACCAAACAATTTAGCGATCTGATATATGGTGACAACAAACCCTGGATTCAATCGCAATCAATTGGTAACCTCAACTTCATAATAGGTGCTGAATGGCGAGTTCAAGATTTTTTGTGTGCGTAGCATGGCCATCGAATAGAAGTAGAACAGGCTTGTCTTCGGAGGCGTGCGTAAACTGCACAAACCATTTGAACCACCGGACGAATATTTCAGACTGCATCCAACCTGAATGATGACATTCCGCCCAAGTTCCAGATGCAAAACCATCAATCAATTCGTCCTTCATCCTCTGCTGAGGAAAGATCATTATCGGTAGCATGTATGTTCCTGATCCACTAATAAAAAGTTCAACAGTTACTGATCGCTCTCTCTCTCTCTCTGCTGATGTTAGAACCCCAACTTGTTTCCTCCCTTTCACAGAAATGATTTTCGATTTTGACTCTGGCACTGAGGACACGCTTGTTTCATCCCAATTATACACTCGGTCTGGAGTAAACTTGTATTTGTCATACAGCTGCCCTAGTAGTTCAAAAATTTAGAAACCACAACTCTGTTGAAGCCCATAGCTAGGGTTGCCAACTCTCGAAGGAACCAACCCGGGAGATTTGAACAGACCTAGGAAGGGGGGGAGGGAGATTGAATGAAATTCACTAATATTTGTTCATTTTTATTTTTCAATTTATATTTACATTGCTTTCGAGAAGCATTTAATATTTGTCGGGTTTTTAGGACAAAATCATAAAAGGTTTTATAAGAAAAATTAAAATTTTGTAATATTTGTAACTCAGCTTTTACTAAAGATATGTTCATTCTGTTTCTTTCCTTGCTCCACACTTGTTCCATCATAGTGAATACGCGTTCACAAGAAGCATTAGAGACAGGAATGGAAAGAACAGACGTAACAAGCTTCTTCAATTCTGGACAGGAATTTCTTTCATTTGATTTCGTAAAGAAGTCAACCCAGCGTATATCAACTCGATTCTCTTCAATGAGATGTGGTTGCATTTCACGGAGAATTCCAACTTAATCGTATAGTTTGTCAGTATATAAATAAATTTTTTAAAGTTCTTGCAGTCTGATAATTCCTTCCCATGTAATCGGTTCTTTCAGTGATAAAATTTTCATTGCTTGGTATTCCGGGTCTTCAAAGTTATACCATTTTTGTAAATAATTTAAACAACACGTGAAAAATTTATTGACTACAGTTTTAAATTTTGTTTTTTGAGGATCATCGAACTGCTTTAATAAATCCATGGCAGATTTACCATAAAATTTATCGGTCTGTCTGTTTTGTAGCTTGGTTTTCAAATCAATCATGATGTCATTAATTTCAGTACTTGTTACTCTGTCGGCTTCCAGTAATTCAATGTCGTTCTGAAAGATTTGCATTATATTTTTCATAAAATATAGAACACATAAGACTGTATTTGTTTCTGAATCACTGGCACAAAAATTTTGCCATATAAATGCAGAGCAATTATCTTCACCTAGCGACTTTAAATAGCCTATTAAAGCTGGCCACAGCGATAGAATTCTGTCTATGGCAGGAAGTAACGATAACCAACGAGTTGGCACATGTCTTAATTTTTCTCTGAACTCAATTTCAGCATCAGAGCAACTTAACATCAATTCATTTCTTCTTTTAGCAAAAGCAGAAAATTCACTGTAAACTTTCAAAATAATTAATTCAACATCAACTGACAGGGCTTTTGAAGATATTTTAACGCAGTTTTGTAGAATATGACACTTGCAATTCGCTTTAAATATATTTGTGTTTAAAGTTTTAAGCTTTTGATAAACGGAAACATATATTCCATAATTGACAGCAGCATTGTCGGCAGAATATGCTGAGATTTGACTTGGTTCTAGATTGTTTTTAGTTAAAATATTTATTATTTGGTCTTTTATTGCTTCACTGTCTTCTTGGCAATCTTCGTAAAAGTCTAATAATCCGGTTTGAATGCCACTGTCCAGCGAAAAATACTTAATTAATAATGGATACATTTTTAAATTTCCTCTATTTGATGAATCACTCTCTACTGAAAAATATTGACTTGTTTTTAGATTATTAAGTAAGCTTCTTGACTTGCCGGCTCTAAAACATTTTCAGCAATACTGCTCGCTTTTGTTCTGCCGCATGATACTTTCTTCGCAATCGATGAATCAGAAAACATGGCAGCGTTTAATTTGCGTCCACAATCCTGGCTATTGTAACTATGGTGATGTTTGATACCATGAAAAGTTGAAGTAACTTCAACAGCAATAATTAAGTCCTCTTCTATACTGTTTTTAGATGGAAAAAAAGACGTGATACCTCGGCTTCCTTCGGCATTCTTGATAAATGTTTGATGTTTAGAAGATGCTGCATGATGTTTCACTGCCCCGAAACCGTCAAACTTGACCGAAAATAAATGCTGACATATGTTTCACTTTGCTGAAAACTCGTCTTTTTTCAATAACCACGTATGTTGTTTTAACCACTGGTCATTGAAAGAACAATAGTTCTTTTTCTTCTTTGTACTACTACTTTCACCCACCGAGGTATCATGAGACATTTTATGAAGTAAGGTACTGGGTACCTAGTGATTATTTGAATTATTATGCCATTCGCCACTCGCCGCAGTAAAATCTGTTAACGCAATACGCGAATTACTGCTTGAATATCTCATTCGACTGATTGAACAAAACAAAGGAACGGCACGCGGAACAAGGTGCGGGGGGTAGCCCGGTAGGCACGAGGTGGGAGGCCGCGCGCGATGCGACACGTCAAACGTGACGGCGGCGGCGGCACGGCAGCGCTTATGCATTCGATGTGTTTCGATTTCGGTTCGATTTATATATGTTGTTAATTACAATATTATTATAGAAAATCGGGAGAAATTATTGCATCCCAGGAGCTCAGGAGGTTGAACATTATTCNTGTTAATTACAATATTATTATAGAAAATCGGGAGAAATTATTGCATCCCAGGAGCTCAGGAGGTTGAACATTATTCCCGGAGTCTCCCGGGCATTCCGGGAGGGTTGGGAACCCTACCCATAGCTCTCGCTGTGGAAGTAGCTTCCGGTTTTCGAAGAGAAGACAAGTCTGGATTTCGCTTCATAACACCTGTTTGTCAGTCTAAGCCAGCCTCTCCTTTTGCTATATAAAACGTGTGATTCATGTCACTTTTCATAACTAACTGAAAAGCCAGTTTTCTAAGATCAGCAGTGCTTAGACCAAATAACACACCTTCCATTTATTTAAGGTAACCGACCAGCTCATCTTACTCTTCAAATGTAAACACATGCTGAAGCTGTACCAAACTTACCTTGAGCTGCTGATGTGTATTTGGTCGAAACAGAGCCACCTTCTTCTCCAGTGTTGTTTGTGGAACGTTAAAAGCAGCATATGCCTTACGATAACCCATAGTTTTTTGCGCACATCTTCAAAAATGTTTCGTATCGACACTTCGGACCAGCTCTGTCGTTCTGTCTTTCTGTTATACGTCCGTACCATTTTGTCTGAAAATAAAAATTATTTATATTAGGGCCTATATTAAAATGTCTAAAACATACAAAAAATTATTTTTTTTTTCCCTCGGTCGAAGGCAATTTTTACGAGAAAAATTAATGCTACTGTAATAATTGTGTGGGGGCCACAGTGGTGTAGTGGCTAGAGCACTCGCTTCCCACCAAGGTGATCCGGGCTCGATTCCCGGTGGGGTCTCTCGCATTTTCGCTTAATTTAGCTAATAAAATAATTAAATCTTGACAACCATAAGAAAGCTTGTAGATACACCATAAACAAAAGTTCCATTGCATTAATTAATATATTCTTGGTNATCTTGACAACCATAAGAAAGCTTGTAGATACACCATAAACAAAAGTTCCATTGCATTAATTAATATATTCTTGGTTAAATGATGGTATTATGCTCACATTAACCTCCCTTTCATCAAACCCTTACAAGTTTACTTTGTAAGTCCTACTTTGCTACTATAAAACAGTAGGCATGGTTTTTAGATTTGAAAAAAAGATCTGCAATTTATCAAAGGCAAGATGGAGACGTTTTTAAGTGGTATATGGANTATGGTTTTTAGATTTGAAAAAAAGATCTGCAATTTATCAAAGGCAAGATGGAGACGTTTTTAAGTGGTATATGGAATCTAACTGAATGATAATATCTTAACACTTTTATTAATCATTCCCGTGATCACGACAATAAATAGCTTACAAAATTCAGTAATCAATAATACACCAAAACTGATATATTTGAAATTGTAGCTTACCTGTTGGCCTTTCCAAAATTAATAAAAATAAAATCACAACAGCGAGAAACAGCAAAATGGCCACCGCATGCTACGAAATGCTACAAGTGAACTGTTTCATAACGTGGGCTAAACCAGAGTGACCTGCGTGACTTTGCACCCTGTTCATCTAGGAGAATTTCATTGCGAATCAGTGGTTTTCAAATTATTGTAATTAAGAGTGTCTCACATGAAAGAATTCACATACGTGCATGTCTGCAAGCTATTCCGTGCTTGCCTAACGTGTTGTGTCACAAGGGGTACAATACCAGCCAAGAGCGATTGAAGAATGCAGGTATCCCACTGCCATCCATCTACTCGACTTACTGAAAGTTGAGGTAAGCTTGTTCACTCCGCGCGTCATGCTCTCTATTAAAGTAGCAAAGCAATCAAACCCTTACGCTGGACTCTCGGAACGCTGGTACTCTCCAACATTTTTTCCAAGGCCACATAGTCCACATAGTTCAATTGCAGGAATACTCCGTGTTCGACAACTTAAGGCTCCCGCCTACCTGCAGCTTTTTTCCGCGTTCGAGGCCGCGAAGCGCGGGAGCGATAAGGTCGACCCTGCTACGCGCATTGTTCTCGTCGCACTGCGTGTACCTATGGGACTTTCATGCGTGACCCTTTTATTTTATTGGTGTAAAATCTGTAGGAAGGTGTAATGCAGGACCCTTGAGTAGTTTTGTATGGATTTGATTAGTATATTTTGAGATACATTGCTTTGAAAAAGCCATTTTTAGCCGTTTTTGAATTCTCTGAAATGGAGTTTGAAACATGCGTGATATTCTGAAAGTACTCAACAGCCCCGTCCGAAGCGTGTGTTTCTATCGTAAATCAGCACATTCGCGGCACGTTAAATAGTTTCGTGGAGAAACGTGTATTCCAAACACACTGCAACGAAGTTCAAGCACCAGGTGGGCGGGAGCAATAATAATTTTTTGAGGGATTATTTAGGTGTGACTGCAATAGACTCCCAGCTCAGAGCCTGCCAAGGCCGTATTTCTCAATAGGAAATGTAAGCCTGGTCCTATAGCGGCACATTTTAGGGAGTGGCATGGACTGATAAGCAAAATAATAAAAACGTGTTTTTCATTGTGCTTTGTTTATAGCTGTAAGCCAAATTAAAATTAATAACGTTTCTGGAATCAATGTAAATTATCACAAAGATTCCAGAATCTTTGGTAAATACTAAATAATCTCAAATATTTTAGTACATAATAATTGTAATACTAATGAAAATAATAAAAAANAATCTTTGGTAAATACTAAATAATCTCAAATATTTTAGTACATAATAATTGTAATACTAATGAAAATAATAAAAAATTGCTATTTTAAACCTACATGAATTTCATCTGAGCTTTAACAGAAATAAGATAACTGTAGTAAAGGTAGTTAATTATATAATTAATTTTAATCGCAGCATTTAACTTAAAAGAAAAGGCTGATANTGATAACTGTAGTAAAGGTAGTTAATTATATAATTAATTTTAATCGCAGCATTTAACTTAAAAGAAAAGGCTGATATATATTAAATGTAGAGATTATCGTTATAGCAGAAATTATGTTACTGGCAGTTACTCGGTGTCTAAATAACTGGTGATTTTAATCGTAAGTAGAGACACTTAGTCCGCACGGACTGAAAGTGTAGTAGACTCGTTTTTTCTGTTCTGAGCACGCCTCCGACATTACCGTGCGATTTATCAATAGTATTTCCAAATAAATGTGATGTTACAGTGCCATGACAATTGTTTACATTTAGTTTTTACAAGAACTCTGAGGTCGAGTGTTAGGGTGGTTTGATCACTCGTCTTCAACTGCGACGAACCAAGTTCAGTTCCTGGCGGGGTCAGTCCTGGATCTTCTCATATGGGTAAATAACCGGACGTTGCCATTGACTAGTGTGTTTTCTCGGGGTACTTCAGTTTTGCACACCATTGCGTTCTGTCTCTCTTCCACCTATGTGCCTCACTTTACACTCACTGGCGCTGAATAAACTTCTTAAGCACGGCCGAAATTTCTCACTGTCCCACAACACATCCATGCTTTTACAAAAAAAAAAAAAAAAAAAAAAACATTTTTTCTAATGTCTTACCTTCTTCACATTAAAACTCTGTTAGAGAAAATGTAACAAATGTAACACACATTTTGGGCAATTTGTTATTAACCTGTACAGCTCACTATCCGACGTCGGTATCTTTGATGCAAATTTAAGAGAAACAGAAAGCTTTGATCATTATGAATGCCTTGCACAGTCTTTGAGCAGCCTATAAATGCAAAAATTTTAAGAAGGGAGAAAAAGAAACCCTTTCTGAGGCATGATGAGTCTAAGACTGGAGAACTAATGACCAGGACATGATCTGAAAATTGTTGTGTTGATAAATGGATCATAATCCTGGGTACACTGAGAGCAGAGCTACAAATGTGGAGGGTACATTATAATGAGCTTGATAAAAGATTTTGTTGGAAAATAAATCTGAGCGCATATCAGCAAGCACAGATTTCTTCAGCTGCACGTGAATCGGCTTTATTTTTGCGACATTGACATTGTACTATCTATAGTAGAAGAGTCCGTGCATGTTATGGAAAATATGAAGCTATACGCATCTGGAGATGAAGGAAATGCTACCTACTTTTAGAAGGATAGAAAGGCTTTTAAAATAACGTTTTTATTTGTGCCTCTGTGTGTGAATGTGTGTTATTGTGTGTGTCTGTGTGTGTCTCCTTTTCTATTTTTGAACTTATCAACCGAATTTCACCAAAGTCGGAACACATAAGTACTTAGAAGGACACGTGACTTTTATAGTTTTCGACCACGTTGGACCCTTACTTTCAATATGGCGGCCATTTTAAAATGTTCGGTGGTATGTCGTAATTCAAGAACAATTCAACCTAATTAAACCAAATTTTGTATGCTAGCAGAGCATGGTGTAAGTATTAAATCTTGAAATGGATATTGTTGTTGGCAAGTCATTTTAGAAGATATCATTAAATTAAAAAATAAAGATTTTTTTTTATATCTTAAAAACTATGAAAACAATTCTCACCTAATTTGGCGGATAACTAATACCATGATAGGCAAATTAAATGTAAGTGATTGGACTTGTTAGGTTCTTATTTTCAAAATGACGGTCATAAAAATATTTTATGTTTATACGGTATATGTAACATATCATTAAACCAATTTCGTCCAAATTTTGTATACNACTTGTTAGGTTCTTATTTTCAAAATGGCGGTCATAAAAATATTTTATGTTTATACGGTATATGTAACATATCATTAAACCAATTTCGTCCAAATTTTGTATACTGAAAGTAAATATTACAAGAATCATATATACCAACAAGAACCACTTTTGTCGGCCGTTTTGGAAGATAGCGCTAAACGAATAAATAAAGTTATTATGTTATATCTCGGTAAAATATTTACCGATTCTTACCAAATGTGGCAAACAAGTATTACTAATTCATATGATGTAAACTGATATGTTTTATGCATATCAGACACTTATTTTCAAAATGGCGGCCATATAACTATTTTATTTTAATGCTATATCTTCGAAACTATTTTATCATTTCCAACTTATCTTTATATGCTGGCAGTAGATATTACAACTATCAACTGTATCTACACTAAGCATCTTTCGTCAGCCATTTTGCAAGATAGCCCCATGCGTATAAATAAAGGTTTTATGTCATATCTCAGAACACAACTGACAGACTCCTACCAAATTTTGCAAACAAATAGTACTGCAGCAGGTGGTGTAAACTGGTACGTTTTAAGAATACCAGGCACTTATTTTCGAAATGGTGGGTATATAAATATTTTAGCTTAGTATATTTCATTAACAAAACAAATTCAAATTAATTTTGTATGCTGGCAGTACCTATTACAATCATCAAATTTGTGTGTGCAGAGCCTCATTTATCTGCCATTTTGTATAACAGCCCCCACCAATAAAAAATAAAATTTTATCTCATACCTCCAGAAACATTTAACCCGTTCGTACAAAATTTGGCGAATATGTTGTACTGCGTGTATATAGGTGTATTTGTGTATTTTTAAGTATGATACGATGATTTTCATAATGGTGGCTATAAAGACGTTTTAGTTCTGTGTGCTATGTATACTAAACTATGAAAGTTATTTTAACTTAACTTTGCATATTTGCAGTATACAATAATCTAATGTGCTCCTACATTAATTTTTTGTCCTCTATTTATGAATATTATGGGGGTCTTATACCATATCTTCTGGACCAATCAACCGATCCCCCTTAATACTACACTGGAATATTTCAACTAATTTGTACCAAATTGAGAACACCATAAATTTTACAGAAAGACATGTAAAATGTTATGATTTAAATGGGTTAGACAACGTTGTTCAAAATGGTGGCTTCATTAATACTGTAATTGATGTAAGTTTGCTACATATATTAAACGATTTAACCTAATTCAGCAAAATTTGTGTGTATAAAGTATACTTTAGAAGCATCGTTTAAGGGGTTTTTATTTAGCGTTTTTGTACGATAGCACCAAAGAATAAAATATATTTCTTATGACATATCGTAGGGGCCAAACAAACTATTTCCCCCAAATTCTTCACACAATTAGCACTATGGTAGGCCATGTTAACTTACGTTTTTTTAAATGACTTGGTGACTTATTTTTAAAATTAAGGCCCTGTAAATATTTTAGGTAAGTAAACCCTATCATTTGAAACACTAGACTGATTAAACCCGAAGTTGATGCTCCCAATTTGACCTCCGTAATGCAGTGGATTGCACGCTAGCATATTGTACGATATTTTCTGGATTCAAGTCCCGGGTAAGGCACGTGTGTATTTATAATTGTCTCACTACTAATATATGTATGTCATGTTTTAAATTTTAATTTCAATGCATTATTTTTTTAGTTATCATGCTGCAATAATTTTGTCAACATGATAATTATATTTTACATTTCCATGTTTTCTTTGTGAAAACATCTGCAACTTACTACTTGGACAGTAAAAAAATTTCAGAAGTCCCTCGTTCACTTTTTTACTAATAAAATGATATCTTACATCAATGTGCTTCGATCTAAGATTCATTGAACTCTGATTGTCGACGTACAACACTGCTTCAATTTCTTCATCTAAAAGTTCTTCACGTACTTTTTTCAGGAATAGAAGATCTTAGGTGCAAACAGCTGCTGAAATGTATTCTGCCTGGTTGCTTCCTAGTACACAAACCGATTGGTCTTTTTGCAAATATTGCATGGTTTCGAATTTTTCTTTTGCATTTGATTGTTATTCTAATTTTTACTTCCGAATTTAGTGTATTGGTATTTAGATCCACTCTGATGTTGAGTGCAGTTTCTGGCAGGATGATATACTGAACCAAATTTATAGCACGTTTTTGTTCCCCCTTTTAAAGCTACTTCGGTTTCGGTTTTATCAGTCTTTTTAAAAAAATGTTCTTCTTTGATTAACCTACCTGTAAGATTCGCTAATGTTCTTTCTTCTTGTGGTGTTGATTCCCGGGAACTATGGAAATATTTATATTGATCAGGTATTACTGCACACATTTTTCCAATAAACATTCTGTCACTGACGTCTTGATATAAAGCTTTGAGTCTGAAGCTAAGATTTTCAAGTCTGGATAAGAAATCTGACAATTCTTCACCAGAAGTATATTTAAATTCAAAAAACTTTTGCCTGAGTAACAATTCTTGTTTATCTATATCTCTATCATATATCTGACGTAGTTTTTTATACATTTCACAGGCAGTGGTACAATTTACAATATGCGAACGATGTTTTTGTCAATCATTGGTATTATTTTCTTTGCCTTTGAAACTCTCTGTCTAAATATTGTTTGCTATTTTTCCTTACTTTGTGCAGGATTTCGTTTCGTCTCTGTTCCTAACACTGACTCCATTCATTTTTGAGACTCAAACAGTATAGTCACTGTAAATTTCCACATCTTGAAATTTTTTTCGTTTTTGAGTGGTGTTAGAGTTTAAATCGTTCAATATGTATGTTGTGCTACACCCAGGGCCGGTTTCACAACGTCTGTTTATGATAAAGTTAAACAGAAATTTTAATGATTGGTTAGACTCGTACTGTTTCACTAAATATATATCCCTGTTAAGAAAGTGTTGGTTAGCTAAGAGCTGGTTAAGATAAATCTAGCAACATTGTAATGACGTTTTCGTTTATGATTGGCTACTGGTCAGGTCGTCGTCAGCTGTTTATGTTGTTCTGGTCGGAGTTCTGGTTAGACAAAGTTTGTTGTAAAAACACGATAGGAAGCACCAATAACAAATTTTTTAGACCAGGTAATCTTACTAATTCAGATATTATATTAATATCATAGGTTAGAAAGTATTTGTGTTACTGAAAACTAGACAGCTAATTGTTAGTGTGCCAACTACTATGGGTTACAGGATAGTGTAAATAAAGAAAAGGAGACAGGAGGTATTCTTTAGATTATATAATTCATCATAATTACTCAGGCCTACATGTTATCAAACCAATTCCCACCATTACATTTCACTACTCTCCAAAACAATAATAGAACAACAAAACAAAACTCAGTGGTACCACACATTGAAAAATTAAGAACACTTATAAAATAGGTATTGAAGTTCAATAAACGATAAATAGTTTTTTATTCAACACCCCTCCTCAATTTATCATTATGATATCAAGGTTTATTAAAAGGCTTTTCAATGACTCACTATCCTCATTTCTAGGTTTTCCCTATGTTTAAGAAAGACTCAGTTGTTAGACCTTTGGTCAACAAGCCTGCTTTCTGTTCTCCTGATGGAATGTAGTTGACAGCAATAACGTTATTTTGGTACAGATTCTTTACAAACTTATACTTTACATCAAAGGGTTTTTAATGTTTCTGCTCCCAGTTACCCAAAGCACAAATGAACTACTGGTTATCCTCAAATATCATCACTGACTTATTGGGCTCTAAATCCAACTCCTTTAATAACTGCATAAGCCACAGCAGTTCTGAGGTAGCTGAAGTCAAAGCAACAAATTCTGATTCAGTTGTGGACAATGAAACAGTTGGTTGTTTTCTGGTGGCCCGACAAATGAAATATCCATACATTTCAAACAAATAGCCTGTCGCAGACTTCCTATCAGGCTGATTTGCAAAATCTGCATCAGCATACCCAAGTAATGATACATTACTGTTTCCTTTCAGCCACAATCCCAAATTTAGTGTTTCTTTCAGATACCTCGGGACTCTCTTCAGGCCCACCCATTGCACCTCAGTAGCAGTTAACTGGAACTGGCTGTAGAAGTTTGCAGCAGCACAGATATCTGGTCTGGTGGTTAGACACATATACATTAGACTGCCAATTAATTCCCTGAAAGGTTTCACATTAAATATACAACCTTTTGTTATATGGTTGTGTCTCTAAATGTGTTTGCACTGGTTTACAGTGTTCCAACTGGAATTTCGTTAACAACTACACAAGATAGCTTGTCTACCTTTATGCCTAAAAAGTATTTAACATCCTTTAAATCTCTGTTCTTAAATTCTGACATTAATTACTCTTTCAACTCTTACTGTTTGTCTAATGAACCACTAGAAACCAAAAAAAAATCATCAACATAGAGGAGCAAGTACACAACACATCCTTTATCTCTGTGCATGTACAGATACCTGTCAGCTTGACATTGGTTTAAACCAAGAGACTTAACATACACATCAAATCCGGAATTCCACTCCTTCTTTGATCTTTACCCCCTCAGGTGGAGAGATGAAAACCTCTTCCTTTGAAACCCCATGTAGGGATGCATTTTTAACATCTAACTGATGGATGTATACGTTTTGATAGTTAGGTAAACAAAACAAAATTCTTATGGTAGTAAGTTTCGCAACAGGTGCATAAGTGTCATTATAGTCTAAAGCTTTAGAATGTGCACATCCCTTTATTACCAATCTGACTTTGTATATTTCTAACCTTCCATCTTGGTCCTGTTTCGATGTAAACGCCGATCTACAACTGACTGTTTTCTTTCCCTCTGGTAATGCCACATCTTCCCACGTTTCACTTTCCAAAAGGAATTTTACCTCCTCAACAGCTCTCAGCCAGTAGTTTTTGTCACTTCTGTCCTTCAGCTCTTCAAAACTCTGTGGCACTCCATCACAGAAAGCAACTGCATTAATTGCCATGCATACATCATCTGCGAATAACAAAGTAACAAGAACTTCTGATTTCTCTGATTCTCTTACTAAATCCACACATTTACTCTTTTATCCCAGCGATTCTACATCCTCCCCCTTCTGAATTGTCCTACTTTGAGGTCTTGATTCTCTCTTTAACTCACTTACTGCATAATATTTTAGATACTCAACAGTCTTTCTAACTCTCCCTGTCTCAGATTCATCTTTACTTGGCTCTCTAAAACCTCTGAAACTTTCCTGTTCCCCTCCTGAATATGTATCATTTTTACTTCCGGATGAGGGTTTCACAGTTTCTGCATTTTCCCATTCAGGGTCCCAGTGCCCTTCCTCAAACTTATTTTTGGTTTCATCAAATTTGGCACCACTTGCTACAATCACTCTACTCATTTCTGGACACCATAACCTATACCTTGCCTAGTTTGGAACCTAGCATTATACACCGAGCTTTATCCAGAATGGTGGGTATCATGCATTCAACTACCCATTTTGTTCAATTTTGTTTTTGCTCAAAGAAATCATTTTCACCTTTATTGTCATATTCTCTACCATTATCACATCTAAAACTACAAATCTTGTGTGTAAACCTAGCTGTGGCTATGGCTTTATACAATTTTATGTAGTGCAGCACTTCATCCTTTGACTTCTGACCAAATGCAACAGTGAAATGAGTATAATCATCAATGACTGTTAGGATGTATTTCTTACCATAATGGGTACTTGGTGGTATTGGACCACAAAGGTCACTATTGACTATTTATAATGGCCTCGTTTCCGTTACCCTAGTTTGATTATGAGACCCTGCTGTTTGAATGCCTTCTATACAAATACTACACAGATCCTTATTTCCCTCTTCAATTTTTCCAGTATCCCTTATCACCTTTGACACCTTATATATGTTGTGATTACCAATATGACCTAGTCTCGTATGCCACAATTTAGCATTACTGCACATAAATTAACTTAACGGACAGACTTTTCTATAGTTACAGCTATTTTATACAAATTTCCTTCTCTGTTCCCTATTCCAACAACATTCTGACCCTTCATAATAGTACACTTTCCGTTTCCAAATACCATTTTTAAACCCTTTGATTTCTAATCTAGGAACTGCTATCATGTTATACTTAAAGTTTTCAACCAACAACACATTCTTAATCCCAAATTTCCTGAGCTTTCCATTTACTGAGGTCTCGGCCAACACGTCACCTATTTCCCTCGCCATTAGAAATACTTTCTATTTAGCAACTTCAATTGACAGTGGCTCATATAATATACTTCGATATACTACAGGAGTATCCCCCGAGTCTAGAACCCAAACACCATGTTCACCTTGATCATCTTGTATAATGCAACACTCATTCACTGACACCAGAGAACTATACATTGGTGGTTCTTACTTGTTATCTTCATCTTGAACAAGGTGTGCATTCCTCTGTGGGTTTCCACTTCATTTTGTTCCTCTTCTCGTACTTCACCCTCTTCCATACATTCCTCCTCCTGGCATTCAGTACTCGTGTCTCTTGTGCCCTGGAACTCCACAGTTGTGGCACTTGAAAGGGAACTTGGCCCTTTGATTGGTGTCCCCAGATAATCCACTGCTTGCTGGCCTAGCCACAGTCCCTGACACCCACCTGGCTCCAGAGAATGCCATGGGTTGAAAATCCTAACGAGTTCTACCTTTATGAGCTGTGTCTTCGTCTTCAATCTTCTACCTGACAAATTCAGAGACAACTTATCAGCTCCAAGTGTATATAGTCCTGACACCACTCCATCCAACTCTTCAGGCATTGCTAACAAGAACTTTATTACAATTCCCTCTTCATCCAACAACTCACCCACTGGTCTATACTTCATAATATGCAGTTTCTTATTCAACACCATTCTGCAAGTTGCCCCTTTTTTTCAAATCTCTTCTGCACGGACTGTTCCATACCTCATATGCTTTACATTTTACATGTTCCAGTTGGCTATTGTGAATTCACTGGATAATGAAGTTTTTGCACATTTTATCTGTGCACTTGATTTCTAATAATGCCTTCTCCTTTGTGACTTTAACATCCTGACTATATCCTACCACTGCAGTATGTGTAGGCTACTTGCCATTCCATCAGTAGCTTTCCTAAATGATTCAGCACTTCCTTCTCATCCAAAAACATCTCCATTTTGAACTTCCAATCATCATAATTATTTCCATCAAATAGTTGTATTCTTAATCTGTCCTCTTCCACTCTGATGACTGTGATAACCTCAACATGTGGTAATCTAACCTTACTTCATATTTCATATCCGATTTTTCCACTACCTGTTACAGACTGGGCCCATAAACTGTTAGTAGACCAACTACTATGGGTAACAGGATATTGTAAATAAAGCAAGGAAATGGGATGTATTGTTTAGATTATATATTTCATCATAATTACATTTTATCTAACCAATTCCCACCATTAAATTTTACTACTTTCCAAAACAATAATAGATCAACAAAACAAAACTCAGTGGTACCACACACTTAAAAATAAAGAACACCCATAAAATAGGTATTGATGTACAATAAATGATAAATTGTTATTTTTTCAACACTAATCTTCAATTTAATGCAAGTTAATATAAAATTTTGCGTAGTTAATGTGACTTACGATTCAAATAAAAAAAAAATTAGAACTGTTGTAGTGATTACATTTTAGGTAGGGGAGAGTGGGGTAATCACAGACACGGGGTAATCGCGGACACCGTTGTCTGGCTATGTTAGAAAAGGATGGAAGATATTTCGACTGATGCAATCGTGAGTCGATACCCGACCGCAGTGGCGAACGAAGAGCCGTGAACTGATGACGCGCTCGCTATACAAGGTATGTTAACTTCATATTTTTCCAACAATGTCATATAATTTTTGGACAAAATTGAATAGGTGTATGATATTGTAGGTATATCATAGAAATCCGTTATATTTTTGTGAATTAACGTCCAATTCAACAATGTTTTTAAGGACTCGACGTGTGCATCACACAATTATAACCTGAAATTAAACAATAGTTTTGTGTTACTGTGCATTTTGGGTAATGGCGGACGATTTCAGTGGGGTAATCCCGACCGTCCGCAATCACCCCTCAACAATCAAACTATTATTGTTTATTTTATAATATATGTCTAACAGTCAACCGCTGGATTGGGAGCAAAGAAAAAAACATAGAATATTCAGCNGGATTGGGAGCAAAGAAAAAAACATAGAATATTCAGCCGCTTTTCTGTGTGTCTGTGGATTTTGTTTTGTTTGTTTGTTGTCTGCTTTCTGACCTGTACCTGCGTANGCTGTGGGCTGATGGTAATAATGAATGATTTTGGTTAACATTATTGTCAATAAATAAAAACATGATATACTATTGCTATTATATTTAAGTGTTCCTCCTCTGCTGGATTGGGAGCAAAGAAAAAAACATAGAATGTTCAGCCGCTTTTCTGTGTGTCTGTGGATTTTGTTTTGTTTGTTTGTTGTCTGCTTTCTGACCTGTACCTACGTAAACTTGTTTGTTAATTACAAATGTATATATCTACTCAAATATATTTCAGATGCCACGAAATTACCAAAGAAAGACAGATACCAAATACAAATTAGAAGACTTAGAAAGAGCCATTCGGGATGTCAATAACAAAACACTTTCACTAGGAAAAGCAGCTGCTACGTATTCTGTTCCAAAAAGTACTATACACGACCATCTGAAGAAAGAAGTTATACAGGAACCAAAAACTGGAAGAAAGGCTATATTTTATGAAAAACAAGAAAGAGAACTAGAAGAATATATCATTTTTACGTCATTCGATAAAATACCAAATTGATATCTTTAGGTGCGGAAAATAGCTTACACATTTGCCGATGTAAACAATTTAAAGCACAATTTTGACAAAACATCCAAACTGGCAGGAAAATATTGGTACTACGGATTTTAAAAACGGCATCCTAATATTTCGCTACGTAATGGACTCTGGTGAAGATAGTTATCTTAATGTCAAAAATTACAAACAGAAGTGAAAATGTTCTTCAAAAACTTGGAAGCTTTGCAAACAAAACACCACTTCGATGCTAATCGTATTTACAATGTTGACGAGACAGGCATATCTAATGTCCAGAGAAATGCAAAAATTTTAGCACCAAAAGGTCAAAAACAAGTCGGCAAGACAACAAGTGGTGAAAGAGGCACTAAAACAACAGTTGTTTGCGCATTTAGTGCTTCAGGAAGATATGTTCCTCCGTTGTTTATTTTTAAGAGGAAGCGAATGAATGCTCAATTGTTGCGTGGAGGCAATGCTGATATGATAGCAACCATTAGCGATTCAGGTTGGATCAACGAGAACCTATTAGTAGATTGGTTACACCACTTCATCTCCTATGCTAAGCCAACTGTTGCAGAACCAATTCTACTTATTCTAGACAATNTACACCACTTCATCTCCTATGCTAAGCCAACTGTTGCAGAACCAATTCTACTTATTCTAGACAATCATGAAAGTCATGTTAGTCTTGGTTGCTATCTGCTTTGTCGCCAGAATGGAATAATAATGTTATCGCTTCCACCACACACATCACATCGTATGCAACCACTGGACTTGACATATTTTGAACCTCTCAAGACTTCATACAACAGAGAATGTGACTTGTACATGGCTTCAAATGTAGGCCGAAAAATTACACAGTATGAAGTTGTCGAACTTTTCACAAAAGCCTTCAATCGCATCAGCAATATAGAGAAAGCAGCAAACGATTTCCGGGCAGCTGGTA
This sequence comes from Clitarchus hookeri, assembly GCA_002778355.1. NCBI lineage: Eukaryota > Metazoa > Arthropoda > Insecta > Phasmatodea > Phasmatidae > Clitarchus > Clitarchus hookeri. Next base: position 87,222 of record NQII01004618.1, on the reverse strand, counting down.
TTTGGCAAATAAATACAACCAAATTTGATGAATATTTCATAGATGCGATGTGACCACCTGAAAATCCCATTGGCAAATTGCAAAGTGACATATCAATGACACCTGATGCGCAAATAGCATCGACATCAAACGTGCAAAGAGAAGTGACACTTGATACGCAGGTGCAGTAGAGACTAGTAATNGACACTTGATACGCAGGTGCAGTAGAGACTAGTAATCCCTGCAGCTGTGCTGGACAAATCAATCCCACTTGAAGATATTGTTAATGTTCCCAAACTGCCACAACAGAAAAGTAAATAAACTGAGGAAAAAAACATTCAGTTATAATAACTAGTACTCCTATGAAAAATATTTTAGAACAAAAAGAAGAAAGGAAGAAAACTAAAGAGCACACCAAAGGGAGTGAAAAGACTGTAAGTTCCACTGAAGGTAAGAAAGGTGTGAAGAATCTTAGAGCATTTTCAAATGATAACATTAAGACAAAGGTTCAAGAAAAGGACATACCGCGCAAAAAAACAAAGACCAATGAAGGAGATGCGAAGGACAATCAGTATTATTCCCTAATTTGTGTCGAAGAGTATGAACATCCTCCCAATGAAGATTGGATAAAATGCTATAAATGTAATTTATGGGCCCACGAAAACTGTACTAAGGGTGAAAGTACATCAAGAGGATTTATATGTGATTTATGTGATGATTAGACTATGTCCGTAATTACCCCACACACACTCCGTAATTACCCCACGTGCTGTGGGGTAATCCCGGACACCAAGGTTTTGTTTGGTTATTAATATTTGATTTTATGTTGGAAATTATCTAAGTTGATTATGAGACCTTACGATTTATTAGATTAAGTAACCTGTAAGTAATAAATAACAGTAGTAACTTTATTTGGTTACGTTTTATTTCAGTTCTCCTTTAAGTGTTCGCAATTACCCCACTCTCCCCTATATACTAACATGCAATTACACTCTAAATAAAGTGCCAAATAATCGCTTCCTGATGTATGTATATTTTAATTACTCAAATGCTACACACATTCATCCAGTATATTAATATTTACACATCACGCAAGCGCGAGAAAGAAATCACAACTTTGAAAATACGACAGTGCATGCCTGCCTGAATGTGTAATACTAGCAATACTTTGATAGCAACTAGCCTTGTAAGGGCTCGATGCGATTTGGGTGTGAAAAATATTGCGTGATATGAATGTATAATTATTATGAAAATACTCTACAAGAGATAATAGTTTCTGGGAACTTAATACATTTATCTAATTTTACATTTCTTGCCAAGCACACTTTCTTGCGTCTCTACTTTTTCAATTACTCCAAAAAGTTTGAACAAGTTCCCACAGCTAGCAGCTATGCGATAATTAACAACATGTAGAATATAACAATAAACTTTTTTATTATATATCGAAGCAACAAACTTTTATATCCCAGAGGGAAGAATATTTTAGTAATATTGTCGTCCATTTGGTAGTCGAATCACGCCCCAAATTGCAACGGCTAGGCACTTTGCAAGATATTCGCAAATGACAATAAAAAGTGCGGCCTCAATAACAAACAGAATTGGATGATATTTTAACGCGTTTAATGAGTTTCATTTTCGAAATATCTGAGCTGATCCCAGATAGCTGTCTCGGATTTTAAAATACACATTTAGAGCACCACAAAATTATTGATTAAACGACAAAGCTCTCATGGAATTCAACCAAATTTCAGTATGTGCTCACAAATATTTATATTCATCTTATACTGTCACGAATCCATCACTTAATGCATAATGAAATGACTGTCCAAACGCGTAATTTTACGAGTATGCGGACTTTCGCGAAAATATTTATAATAATTTAAAATTTACAAATTAACTTTTTCCAATACCTTAAAACTAAATCCAAAACATCCAATGCTACTATAGAATAAACATATTGGCGAGAATAAAACTGATTCTCTGAGGTTAAGATTTTGTTTGAGCACCTGCAAAAATTAGTAATTTTTTAAAACTAGTAATGTTTAATTACTTTTATACAATATCAACTTATTGCATCACCAAATAAGTGTATCTAGCCTATTTTTATAAATTTACATGAGTGTGTATGACCCCATCCCAATATCGCTCATAAGTCTCGAAAACACATTAGCGCAAGTAAGTTATAAAATTAATTTCATTATTAATTACTTGCCTTTAATTAAGGCCTAATAATCTTGGCCGACTGACGTATTCAATAATTTTCTCATCATCCTAAATAACCAAATAAAATCTTTTGCTGATTTAGAGATTTCAAATAAACAAATAAAACCTCACATTACCCAAGAACGATCACCATATTTTTTTGTAACGTATTTATTAGTCGAATAATCGTGACGTGGTCAAGGTGACCAAGGGCTGGTTGATTGTTGAATTTCCTGGCCCCAAACTTAGTGGAGAGTTAGTGATGTGGGTCGTTCGGTCGACGGCATAGGTGGGATGCCTCCATCAGTTTGAAGACAATATTTGTCACGCACTTAAAGCACTTAATATTGAACTACTTACACATATGTATACCTTGTAGCGAGACTGTAGGCAGTCTCAAATGCCTGAAATATATCAGAAAAATTGTGGGTGGTACTGCAAGAGGTGTAGTGCCCTATGTGTCCTGGAGGATAATAAATCAACACTGACTGAATTTTGAAAAGCTGTTTACTCACATACTTGATTACATGTTCAAGAAGTGGACATGTGAATATTAAAAGAAACGGACCCAGCACTTACGGCCTACCGGTAACCTTATCGTGAAAATCGCCTAAGTCAGCTTAGTGTTATGCGGATATACGAGAGTGTTAAGCTCTCTGGTGAGAGTGCATGTGGTTCTCCCATAGGTACAGAAAAGAAAGAAATCAAATGTTCTGGTTAATTAAGTTACTATTGCTATAAAGTAATATCAGCCTAAATGATAGTACCGAGGGGGCTCGCAGAGCGGACGACCACTCTGCTGGTCTGGTACGTGTGCTTAAGTGAACTGAACAAGTGTCGTCAGCTTCCATCACAAGTGGCGAGAACCGATGTCAAACGCCGAATGGTAAAACATGACATAAGCACTATGTAAAATAATGCAATTGTAAAAAATAATATAAATTAAATGAAACACATTGGTGACAACCCCGTTAATTAACAAATGCATGTTAGCGTTGATGTTGTGAAGTTGACGGAGAGTGTCACCACACTAAATGAAATGTTATTATGATGGAGGCCTTTATAGGCAGTCTCCCTTTATGAAAACATAATTACTCTTTATAAATAAACCTTGAATACACTATTATGCTTTCTTGTGAAAAGTGTCTGTATTTCATTTCCTGTGACGTGTTTGTATTTCACTGGCAACAGTGTTGCCAGGTGGCTGTCTCCTGAAGAGATGGACAAGTCCTAATGGGCAAAGGGGTGTGGGTTGCCATGCTCGATGACTCTTAATAAAATAAAACCTACCCGTGATTGTAGCTTTGAATGAGATGAAGTTGTGCGATGGGTATATAAAAATGATGTGCACTATTGGTCGCACTTTCGGGCCCTTAGCACTTCAGCTCCGGCCTATTGGCCAGTTTACATCACCTGGTAGTGTGTTACGTCGTATGTCACGGCGCAAGCTGCTATGATGTAACGACCAATGGCCCGTACGCCCAACGGCTGGGTCTATGAGGTAAACACAGTTTCGGATCGCCTAATAATTTTTTAAAAGCATTACCTGTAGTAATAAATAAAGTAGACAGATATCTTGAGTCACATAGTACCTGTTGGCAAGAATGTGCAAGTTTTTGTTCTTATCAACCTGCAACACGCACTCTTGGCCTGATGTAGTTGGTGCAGCCTGGTGCAGCTGATGCAGTTTATGTGACTGCGGTCGTCAGAGTGGGCACAAGGAGCTCGTGGATGTGTTGTTCCCGTCAATCGGAATCTACTCTTGTGATTAAGATAACCATTGTTTAGAGACAAATTAAACATTGAATATTTTTTACCAAATATTCAGAAATATAAAATGTATCTAATAACATTTAAATTTTAATCAGACATTAATCGGAACAAAACCGGGCATTGTAAAACTAACCCTAGCCATTTTTTGTTTTTAAAATTTAGTTTAATTTCACTAAGTGCGCTCACCAATATATTAAGAATTTTCTGGTACTATAACCTGTTGTTCTTTGTTGTTTATTAATGAATTCGCACCTCGCGAACTCGCCAGGTCCAGTCACCGTCCATTGTCTCAAGGGGTTGGTCTCATCGTGCAAGCTATCCATATAAAAACTAATTTTTTGTGCACTGATCATGTCATGTAGTCTGCAATAGTAACATATTTCTCGGAAACTTTTTCACTATATTTTCACCTGGAGTCGCCGCCCCTTCTTCATCACTCATTTCATGCCATCCAAGCTTAATTTTTAATTTTTTATGTGCAAGGGAATATTGTGTATTTAGTTTGTTAATTTCCCATGCAATGTTTCATAAAAAAAAAAAAGGCATGAATGGCTCCAATGGATTTAATGTGAAATGTATGCTTTCCCAGGCAATGCAAGTCCTGAGATCATCAACATCATCAATCATCGACTCCATCATCTGACAGGGTCTAGAGCCTAGTCGGATATCCAACTACAACAATCACCTAACACCTTTGTACCGCCCCTCACAACTCCACCTAACCCAACACCATGCAGCCACCAGGCATCAAATTGGCGGCCAATGTGGGGCGTACCTTTCCCTCGTCATTTTTTTCACATATTTTTGGAACCAGGAACATCCATATTTTCCGACACCACAGCCCCTCTTTGAGCATTTCCCCCAACTTTACCCCCCTCCACGCCCAAACAAAATACCCGACCCAAGTAACGTAAAGAGCACATCACAAGCATTGTGAACAACCTGGGACAATGCTCTGATGCCAGCCTGACACCTGAACGATGCCCAGATATACCACACCATGTAGCATAAAAGCAAACCAAATTTTGCTGTCGCCATTGTCTAAACAATGCAGTACATGTGGAGCAAGTTGGCCATTTGGAAAGGCAAGGTGTCGACACCCCTCCTCCTCTATCCCTGTGAACTACGCAGCACGAGCGGGCGGGTAGACCTGCACTCACCTCCTACATTCCTGGTTGGTACAACCCTCCATGCGAGCACAGTGAGGAGAGCCGCGATGGGTAGGTTGTGCCCTTGACCCCCCCCCCTTCCCAACCAACACAAAGGGATCAAAACACCTCTGTGTTGGCAATGCTTCCACTCTGTCCCACAGGATGTAGTGGCCAAGTATGAGCTAAGCACAACTTACTGCAAGTGCTCTCGTAGGACCAGCCCAACAAGCAACTGCACCACGAACAACCATGAACTCACGGACAGCTCAGACATAACAACAAATCAAATTGCAAGCGAGTGCAAATTCGGAATTTTGGACAATACAAATCAAAAATCACATAAAAATTGCCCAGTCAACAAAATGTTGTGCGCCAGTTTACTGTGCACAGGCCAAGGTGTTTCTACCCTACAGTGTACCTCGTGCCTACAACATTAGCACAAATTTGTCTGACCACGATCGTACTCGTGACAGTTCAGAATAAAACTTTCAGTGCTTGCAGTGTTACCGCAACACCAATCAGATGAAAACTTTTATTGTATAAAAGGACTTGTTAACCAGTCAAGACAGTCAACCGACACTGTGTCATCGACAAGTGTGCCCAGGGGCGAAAGCACTGACGAGATGAAGTGCAGAGTGTGTCCAGTGCATGTACATGGGCGATGTTTTCAGCTTGGCAAGAGACTGACGATGCAGAGGTCCAGTTCACCTGTATGCAATGTACAGAGATGGTGGACGCATTACCGCACCTGTCAAACACACGTATGGCAGACGTAAACAACACAGTGCTGCTCGCTCATTCCGCACCATACCAGCCGACATTGAACTCAGCACCTCTCCCCCTCCTGCCATCCTCCCCTTTCGCATTGCCACACATCACCTATATTCCCATGCACAATTTTTTCGCAACAGCTGATCCCAGTACTACCAACTCCTACACACTAAATTCCACCAAAACCAGTTCAGTAAATCCACACCAGTGCACCCTATCCCACACCTACCTACGAGCACTTGGTCACAAAGTAATGGGCGACGACCCTTCGTCACTGCAACACACAACCAGTGTTACCACTCCAGCGAGATTTCAGTCACTACCCACTTTCGCAGGCCTGCCAACAGAGGACCAGTCCACATTCCTGGAGGATTGCACTTCCCGCCTCCGACGCTATGGGGTATGTGAAAAAGAGTGGCCCAGCTGTGTTGGAGTGCAACTCTTGAGACACTCATTCCTGGTGGCAGTCAATCAACCAGTATGGACTGCAGTGGGAGGAGTTCCTCAATCCTTATCAGTGCCTTTTGGAAAGGCATTCAGGTCATTGCAAGCACAGAGCAAATTTATGCTAGAAGAGCAACAATCAACAGAAAAACTCACCACTTTCATAACTCGCAAAATTCACCTTTTCCGATGCTTCACCCCACCTCCCGGAGTATGAAGTGTTGGAAGTAGTGGCAGAGACAGTGTGACCAGAGTACCATGCCGCATTAGTGCCCCTGCGCAATAGCAGACTTGACAAACTAATGCACACTGCGATTATCTTAGATGGAATCTGTACCAACCCCATCACGAATGGGACTATAGTGCTGCACGATGGAACCACGAGCAGCCATGCAACAGTGCAAGTGAACAAAGCCAAACCAACAAAAAAAAAATCAAATTCACTCTGCCAACACAAGGAGTAATTAACAATTTTCTCAACCAACACTACAACCAACACAAATGCAAGTGAAAACAAAAAACACTGTGCTAATTATAAAGCACGTGTGAAAAACTTGAAGTGGGACAGAAGCCAGCCACCTCCTACACCTTGTCACTATTGTGAAGGTCACTATACCACTGGTACAGTACGTGCCCCAACAACTCGCATCTTCGCAGTGCGCAAGCAGATGCGAATGTAAACAGAGCAGGAAACGACAAGCGGGGATTAGGGAGCTGGACGTTCCTATTCCTATTACCCCAGTTTCAGCCAGTACTACCAACTTAACACTGCAATAAGTGCTCATCAACCAGGTTAGTAGCAATAAATCACAATTCATCAGCATCCTAGTGTTCATAAACAGTCATCATTGTCATGAATTAATTGATACTTCTGCCTTTTCAGCATCTCCTTGACGAGCGACGAGGAGTGTTTGCAGCATACGACACACTTCGTCGAACCACAGTAGCTGAACATGCCATACCACTAGTGCAAGACAAAACCCATTTGTACACCACCACATAGTTATTTACCACGTCAAGCACGCATTATAAAACAGCAGATCCACAAAATGTTAAGTGACAGCATCATTGAGCCCACTAACAACAAATAAAACTTTGCAATAACACTTGCACGAAAGAAATATGGTATGTGAAATGCTGTGTTGACGTCCATCCCAGTGAACCAAGTGATGTTAAGTGCATTGCCAACTTTTACCAGTGTCAGGGATGCCCTCAGTTCACTGGGGCACGCCAAGATAATGCCATCGCTCGACTTCAAGAGTGGCTATTGACCAATACACTGGAGAGCCAAAAAAAATTAGTATAGGTGTGCGTATGCAAATAGCAGAGGTATGGAACTAATCAGAATAATGCGATGCTTTCGGCAGCGCCTATAAAAGACAATAACCATCTGGCAAAGTTGCTAGATCGATTACTGCTGCTACAATGGCAGATTATCAAGATTTAAGTGAGTTTGAACATGATGTTATACTCGGCGCACGATAGATGGGACATAGCATCTCCGAGGTAACAATAAAAATTGGATTTTCGCATACAACCATTACACGAGTGAACCATGAATATCGGGAATCCCATAAAATATCAAATCTTCAACATCTCTGCGGCCGGGAAAAGATCGTGAACGAACGGAACAAACGACGACTGACGAAAATCATTAAACGTGACAGACGTGAAACCCTTTCTCAAATTTTCGCAGATTTCAATGCTGGGGCATAAACAAGTGCCAATATGCGAACTATTCAATGGACCATCATTGATATAAACGTTCGGAGCCGAAGGCCCACTCGTGTACCGTTGTTGACTGCAAGACATAAAGCTTTACGCCTCGCCCGGGCCTGCCAACACCGACATTGGATGAGTGGAAGCACGTTGCCTGATCTGACGAGTCCCGTTTCAAACTGTATCGGGCGGATGGACGTGTATGGGTATGGAGACATCCTCATGAATCCATGGACCCCAAATATCAACCGGGGACTGTTCAAGCTGGTGGAGGTTCTGTCATGGTATGGTGCATGTGCAGTTGGAATGAAATGGGACTCCTGATACGTCTAGATACGACTCTGACAGGTGTCAGATACATAAGCATCCTGCCCGATCCCCTGCGCCTTTTCATGTCCATTGTGCATTCCGATGCACGTGGACAATTTCAGCAGGACAATGATACATCCCACATGTCGATAGTTGCTACCGAGTGGCTCCAGGAACACCCTTCTGACTTTAGACACTTCCATTGGCCACCTAAATCACCAGACATGAACATTATTGAGCATATCTGGGATAACTTGCAACGTGCTGTTAAGAAAAGATCTCCACTGCCTCGCACTCTTATGGATTTTTGGACTGCCCTGCAGGATTCATTGTGTGAAATGCCTCCTGCATACTTTCAGACATTAGTCCAGTCCATGCCATGTCGTCTTGCAGCACTTCTGCGTGTTCGCGGGGGCCCTACTCGATATTAGGGAGGTGTACCAGTTTTTTTGCCTCTTCAGTGTACCTGACAAGCTAGAAGATCATGGTAAAGCAGTTTTAATGGCCACTGATGGCAGGCGCATTCAGTTGTATGCCATGCCTTTCGGCCTGAAGTGTGCACTCTTCACTTTAAGTTGATGATGATGATGCGACTGCTCGATGGGCTTGTCGGCGAGTTCATGCTCACATACCTCGACGACATTGTCGTCTGGTCTGAAATTTGGGAATACCAGATGCAACACTTGCCACTTGTGCTGGAACGAATGGCCATCAAAGGACTCACTTGTGCTACTGCCAAATGTCACCTAGGTAAGTGAACACCTGTGGTTGATTAACGAGTGCCAACCACCTCGTACATAAAATTTATTGGTCTTATAAATGGCTCCGGGAATATATCCCAGACTTTGCCAAACTTGTGGACCTGCAGTCCACCCAGTGGTGGTTCCAGTGAGACAGCCCTGCTAATGATGCATTCCAGAGTATCAAGGCACATCTTTGGAAATAACCCACCTTGGCAAGGTACAACCAGATGAAACACCTGTGTATGCAGACCAATGCAAATCAAGAAGGACTTGGAACATTCTTTTACCAGTGTGGCGACTACAAAGAGTGTCATGTCATTGACTCCACCAGTGCTAAGTTTTGACCTACCGAGAGGAGGTACGACATCAACGAATGTGAGTGTTTGGCTGTTGTCTGGTCAGTAAAGAAGTACAGCGCATATCTCGAGTACCAACACTTCATGCTTCGTACAGACAACCAGTGCATGACATGGCTCCACACAATGCGCTAGGCATGCAGCAAGCTGACCTGCTGGGCATTGCTCCTCCAAGCTTATGACTTCATGGTGGAGCATGTTCCTGGCAGAGAGAACCAGCTCGCCGATGCTCTGTCAAGGTCGCAATGCACCAATGTCATGGTGCAGGACGATGCAGAATGGGAGTAGATCCTGCCACCAACAACCTCACAGGAACAAGTCAGAGAGGTAAGCTTCCGGCTGATTAGTGCCGACAATAATGTCAACACTGTGCACAAACTGTGTCGAGCAGTCGAAGATGTGCAGCAGGGATGTGCACTCAGCAGAGAATACCAGGACCATTTTGCAAATGGAACTGACGAGTGCTGGCGAATATTAGGTAGACAATTGAAGACCTTTGCACCCAAAAACCATGATGTGTAGTGCCTGTGTGTACCCCCGAGCACGAGAGAGAAAGTGTTGAAGCATGCACACAGCGGCCATGTTTCAGGACACCCGGGGATGGAACACACAATAAAAATGTGCGCGAACATTTTTCCTGGTCCTGTATAACCAAGCATGTGCGCAGATACATGCAACAATGTACCGAATGCAACCAAATTAAATAATGACGGGCTTGCGGGTACAACAACAAGAACCACGACTGTCCACCAAGCCATTCGAGATGGTGTCCCTCCACCTCATGGGGCCCTACACCAGAACATCCGGAGGTAAGAGGTCCATTGTAGTGGTCACCGACAACTTCTCCATGTGGGTCAAGGAGTATCCTGTTAGCAGCACACGAGCCACGGCTGTTACCAAGATCTTGTAGACGGATTTATTCCCCAGGTGGGGATATCAGCAGAACCTGCCTCCAGATAGCAGCACACAATTTAACAGCAAAAAATGGTGCGAGCTGTGAACCAAATGGGGGGTGCGAAACCTGAAGATGGCAATCTATCACCCACATCATAAGCCCACAAAGTGCAACAACCGGGAGCTGAAGCCCCAATTGCGACTCCGTGTGAGTGACCAGCAAACCACCAGAGCCAACCATATGCCCGCCCCCCTCTTCACCCTCCGTCGGCATGTCCTCACACCATCAGGCAAGTCACCAGCTCACATCCTGCTGGGGCACAATCTAACTCTGCCCAGAGAATTCAACTGTCCACAGGCAGCAGAATATGGTAACCCTGCAGCCACTGATGCCCGACATGAGTGGGCACATGCAAAGGTATGCACTCACCAGCAAAGCTACATCACATGGTGGCTCCACACACAACACGACCACCAACTCGCCTACGCCCAGGACAACACATCTACTTCCATGTGCACTCATAGTCTGCAGCTCGCAAGGAGTTCTAAGTGAGATTGGCGGCAAAGTGGAGCACTCCGCACATTATCATACAAGTCATCGTACCCACCACCTACCTGGTCTGGCTTGGTAGGAAAAGTGTCAAGGTGCACCACGACAACATGCGCCAATCACCAGATGATGCCGACGATTGCTCTGCACTAGGTGCTGAGGTGCTCCATGACTGCGACACCAAAGGCAAGGTCCGATGGTGAAGGCGCCAGTGAGCCACTCAAGAGGAAGGTGCATCAACACCTCCCTCGCAGGGGCAGCTATAAGGCCCCATAAGCTGGACAACACCTGGTGTCCAGGCACCCACCTTGGATAGCCGAGGTGTGAGCCCATCAGCACCGGGGCAGCACCACAGCAGGAATGCCCCCACCAGCTGAGGGGTCACCACCCAGTGATCAACCGCCCTCGATCACTGCCAGTCCATGTTGCTACCTGCAGCAGTAAGGTCTGCGAAGCAGGAGCAACAGTAGCGGGATCAGTGACTGTGGCAGCAAAGGCAGTGATGTAGTTAGCTCGTCTCGTCCCTGTGGCTCACAATGGAGAAATGTGCCAGTGTAGGCATGCTTCGCCTGTGGTGGTACCACGGTGTCCCACACTGCAGCAGTCTGTACCAGAAGCAGCAGCTAAACCACCACCATCTCAGGGCTCCATATGCCATACGACCCAGATGTCGTGGGACCATGGCCTGTCCCTGCGGTGCCTGATGACGCTTGGTCTGCAAACTGTCTAAGGGGGCAATTCACTCCGGATGTGGTCCTGTCTCTCAGACCATTTGCCATGCAGCACGTTCTCTGCCTCAACCGCACCGCATCAACAAGCACGGTGGAATGCTGAGTGTAGGTCAGAGCAGTGTGCGGGAGTGTAGGGCAGTGCAGCGCAACATCCTCTCACCTCCACCCACCCCCCAGCGGCTTGCCATCCGGGTAGAGCAAGTTTGGCAAACTTATAGGGCAAATCACAAAAGAATTTATAGAAATTAAATTAAAGACACACTAAGTGTATGGGCATTTAGAGATACCCTACAAGTGATTTTAGTGTTTTGTTTCTTCAAATCTAAAATGTAAAATGTCTTCATCAGCATTGTTTCACCCTCATTTCGTACCATCAGGGTGAAATTGAAATTGTAATATGTTCAAAATAATATTGTGTATTTTTTCTATTAATTTGTATACAAGCGTTGTGTGTTTAAATTGTTTTACAATTTTGCAATTATGCAGGAAGTAATCCAGGTGAACCGACTGCTGCCATAATCTGCGGCCTTACGAGCTCGTCATATTTAGTAGCCACTTAGTGTCTCAAGAGGTCAGTCACATCGCGTATGCTCTTTGAGTGACTCCAACTTTGTACTTCAAATCATGTAGTGTATAAATAGTAATGTAATTTTCTGGAACCGCTTAGCTTAATTCTCACCCGGAGTCACCACCCCTTATTCGCCAGTACTTAAATCGCCTGGGGAAGCATGATTTTCATGTGAGTTTATTATGGCCGTTTTCGTGCCTTTTTCATCAGCACAGCCTATCTGGCAGGATCACAGGCCAGAGACTGTTTAAGCTACCACAAATTGTGATGCAATTAATTATATGCAAAGATAATTGCACAGGTGTGCGCATACTGCGTGTCTTTTATTTATGTACTGCCTTAGCGCATTTTGGGTATGTGTCCCCTTCAAAACACCTTCTCCTAACTTCAATCACCGTAATTCCTATGCCAAACTCAGAGCTTCAGTTAAACCAATGTGGGTCATCCTCATTAGGCCCACAGTAAAGCAAGACATAAGTATCAGGTGTAAGGATTGTCTGACTCCCATAGCCTGAGGGGCTTATCCGTATTCAAAAATCACCGAGGGACTGCATACATCCAGACTAACGGCCCACCATACTCTGATATCATAGTCATCGAATCCGTCATCCGATTGGGTCTGGCACCTAGTCGGGTATCCAACCTCGACAATCATCTAACACTGGCGTGGACCACTCCTTCGTGGTTTAGCACAGCCACCGTCATCACGTCATCGGCCCACAGTCGCTGTTCCAATGCGGCCAGCACAACACGCACATTGTACGTCCCGATGTGTGTCCGCATCGTTCGCCGAGTGATCCAACCGAGTGCCTGTGGTGTCCCTAGACAGTTCTGTGTAATTAGGATAGGAATAAAATTTTAGAATGTGTAGTAAATAGCATTATAAATTATCGTCCATGGGTAAATGTTCATGAAATTCACCCTTATGGGATTGCTAAGTAATAGCAGAATAAATGCACGCCACATGCATATTTTATTAGGTGTAGAGTAGCAAGGCTAGGGTATTAGAAATGTTCTATATAATTTCCCGAGTGTAATTGTGTGGTTAATCAAGCCAATTAATGACGTGGTAAATAATTCTGCTTTCTTTCAACCTGACTGTTCTGGTCGTAGAGTGCCCCAAAACTTAACAGACCTCAATTTCTCACATGATCTGCAAGGCACCACATAATCATATTTTGTATTTAAATTAGTGCTTAATTACGAACTCTTAACTCTCTGCAGAATTAAGAAAACTCACTCAAAATGTTTCAGTGTTTAATTGTGTATGTGTTTCAAGTTCTATGTTAATGAGGTCAGATAATTAAATTACCTCATGGAGTGGAGCGAGCTCTCTACAAGAACGCCACTCGCTCGCGCCATCTCCGACAGTCTCATTCCACTGGTCTTAGGTGCTGCACGTGCATCGCATCGTGGGGGACTTTCATACTTTGTTCTGAACACTTAACTGCAATAGATTAATGTGATTTACTGGAATCTTTATTAAATTTACCAACAGTCTTCCCTGCATTCGCAGCACCCCTCCATCAGCTCAATTTACCGATCCCAGAGGTTTAATTTTCTCTTGTAAGTTTTTGCGCCATTCTTGGCCTTTTTTGTAGAGTAACAGCCACTGGCAGGCCCTGTGAGTTAGTTCCGCTTTAATTTGTATTGCATACATGTAACTGTGTACACTATTCGGCAATACAATTTACTTAGTTAACCGAAACTTGTGAATTCTCATTTTTGTGTTGTATTTTGGGCCATGGCTCTATCCAGGAAGTCATTAAAACCTCTAGGAAGCAACGTTCATTTATAAGGTAAATAGATAATATTAAATCATGCTGGGAAGCCTGAATACCCCAGCTATATGTTATGTTTTCCTGTAAATTTGTACAGTATGTGTTAAGGGATACAGCCACGTGGTCGTTCGGCCCTCGATCCTTAGAACTGTTATTTCGTGCTCACCCAGTGAGCTGGCGCCCATTCAATTTGAAATAGGAATAATGTGTAATATTCTGACTTTTCTTAACATAGTCGCCGGACGACATCTGTATTACTATCCCCAACTTCTCAGGTAACGTTAACACCTTTGTACCGCCCTTCACAACTCCACTTTTCCCAGCACCATGCTGCCACCAGGCATCAGCCTTTGCCAAGTTTTAAGTACCTCCACTGGTAAACATGGTCCAATTAGTGGAAAAAGAATGCCAGCTTAACTATCTGTAACAACTCCTAACGATTCTAGTGTTCTCAGTTGGGTTTCAAGTATATCATACAACGTAGACAACTTAATTCCCTGCCTATTAACCACAAGTATTTCTATACTTCCAAACCTTTCTTGGAGTACCTTGAGAGCCATTTTGGAATTGTCGCATAATGGGTGAAAACTCTCTACAACACTACGATCCCGAGACACTATAGAGGAAGCATGTATTAAATACTGAAACTTCTCGTCACAGATTGTATTATCTATATAAATTCTCTAAAATTGTTACCAAAAAGAAATCCAGCCTGATATTTCGCCATCATACTTAATTAACTCTAACTTAGGCAAACAAAACATTTTTACTGTGTTTACTAACTCTATTTTCAGTAACAATTGATATTTCATTATAAATGTTGTTTACTCGAGCTCTTAACTCATGATATTCTTAATTGAACTTGTGTACTGTTTCAAACTCCTTAATCAAGGTATCTTCGCTTCCTTTTTATTTTCTCTACGAATAGATTATCGTATAATTTTTATCCACACTCGCCAGCTCGTTTCGTCTATCTTCAAGCACACTAAAGATTCTCTACCAATATCAAGTCCTAATTCTTCATCTAACAAGTCACACAAATTGTTGCATCATTTAGAAAACACAGACTGCAATGCCAATCGTTTTTAACCATCGTGGTACTAATTTTGATCACATTAGACACAATTTATTCAGTGTAAAATCTAAAAAAAACACAAACTGATCGAAACCACTTAATATAAACGAAATAAATGAAGAAAGTCCTGACACTGTCGCCATTTTGTTGAATGTCCATTGAATTTACAATAATGATACAATGTATACCAATTTATTTCACTATATAATTTTCACACAGCAGCTTGCACACACTGGATCTCTTAACAATGTCATCGTGAATAGTGTATTCTCTACGCACTTTTGTTAAGAAAGTTTCATCAATTGTAAGGTCGATAGTACATTTGGCAACACAGCATCATGGTCTTTTTTATATCGTTCTTGTTGGCATGGCCACCAGAAAATAACTATAGACCCTTTTGCATTAACATAACACCAGTGTTTACTTTCTTACTGCTCAGATTTGGATGACAAACAATGTAATGTTGGATGTTTGCTGATATTCTCTAAGCATTGTATTGGTTAGGTTTTTGGGAAGTGTTTTTGAGTTTGTAGTTAATATGACTGGATATACTAGTTAACACTAAAGTTATCCCGAATATTTTCTTTATAAAAAAAGGAATATTGTTTGTGTAAACAACATAATTCGTGATATTTGCAAAGTGCCAATTGTCTGGAAAGTCATGTTGTGTACCATTTGAACATAATCCAATAGGAGTGATAGGGATGCAAGCAAATCTTGATTGAGACTTCCTGTGATTTTCATGTTGGAAAAGAAAAATTAATGGGGTAATTATCCAGAGTAGCGACTTTTTTGTTTTAAAAAAACCGAAAGTTGTATATTACAACTCTACTAATTATGTAGAACATGAATATACTAGGGGTATAAACATATGACTAATTTCGTAATATGTGCCCACCTAACCTAACAGAACCTAACCCCACGATACGTGAATCACTATTTTACATTGTAAAACTAACCTATAGTTGTTGGGTTGTAATCTAACCTAGGATTGTAGGGTGTTAATCTAACCTAGGGTTGTAGGGTCTTTATCTAACCTAGGATAACAGGGTTTTAAACTAACCTAGGATAGTAGGGTTTTTAACTAACCTCAGATTTTAGGGGTTTAAAATAACCTAGGATTTTAGTGTATGTACGATTTTAGGGTTTTAAAGTAACAGTTAAATACACCGGAAGTCTTTTAATCAACACACCTAGGTAGGCAGTGGGTACAATTCCATTGTCCTCGGCCCATTCAACTGCCATGCATCTTACCTCAATCTACAAAACACCACAATCTGCTAAAACAACCAAGTAACACCTGCCACATATGCGAATATTACGCACAGAAGCAATCTTCCTTACACCCTCCATTCTTAAATCACAAGCCTTCGCACGGTCGGATTCGAACGTCACAATTCTCGCCCAAAACTACACAACAGCACTGTCTGGCGTCTCAAGTGCGTCTAATATCATATCAACTTCCATGTAAAATGCCATGAGGATGACGTCTACAGATCACAGCCAATTAGGTGATGGCACAATATGCGTTTGTTCACATTACTAATGCATTACTTCACCAAAAATCATGGTGTCCGAAATAAACAATGCGGTGAACTGCTCGTACTTTAAAAAAATGTATTTAATATGTTCTACTTATTTTAACATTACACCCTCCAATAGTAACAATGTAAGCTGTGCAGAACCCATTAATTCTACTTTTGTTGATCTAGGACGTTTCCTTCAGACACTGAAACGATGGCATCGAACTGGCCTGTAGGCCGAATCTGAAGTGCTGAGTGCCCCAAAGTGTGTGCGTGTGTGTGTATGAGAGAGAGAGTGAATAGTGGGCAGCATTTTTCCAAACACTTCCAACAACATCAACTCATTCACAGCTACAGTCAGGGGTGTGATTTATTGTATTAAGAGCAATCGAGCATGGCAACCCACATTCCTTTGCCCAGGTGGACTCGTCCATCCCTTCAGGAGACAGTCACCTGGCAACACTGTAGCCAGTGAAATACAAATGAATCACATGAAGTGAAATACAGACACTTTTCATAATAAAATGTAAAAATGATAAAATGTAAAAAATGATCAAATGTAAAAATGTTGTCAATGTTTAGTTATAAAATATCTATTATGTTTTCATAAAGGGAAACAGCCTATAAAGGCCTCCATCCTTGTAACATGTAATTTAGTGTGGTGACACTCCCCATCAACTTCACAACATCAACCTTAACATACATTTGTTAATCAACTGGGGTGTCACCAATGTGTTTCATTTAATTTATATAATTTTTCACCAGGTTGATACCAACTTTTCCTGCTGAATAGTGCCTATAAAACTGAATAACATAAATATTCATATTCTCTGTTTAGTTACGATTAGTGTAAGAGGATTGGAAAATCTTTACTTGAACTGCAGAAACAGCACATTTTGCCTCTTGCTTCTTAGGAATAAGTTAGCAGCAGTGTTGCTAGCATAGTTACTAATAGCGCTCTCATTGCATTTCCCAAGGGATTATCTGTAATAAAGGTTAAGAACTGCTTTGTCTGTGTTAAGGAACTGAACCGGCATGCCGCATCCCTCCTCCCTTAGTCCGTTCGTCCAGCTACACCAATGCAGCTAAGACATGCTCTCAACTGGGGACAGTCGATCCGAATGTGGCGGTCGCCCACTCTAAGACTATTACACCGATGATGTGCCCCAGAGTTCACCACCATTTCGCTACCCCCTGGGTTATACCAGAGTAAAATGACCATACTGCTTTCATGCCCACGAGAGACAGCTTTTGAGGGCATGATAATTCGGACCGACCAATACTGCGGAGATATGTCCCCAGTAAAAATACAGCAGAGGAAAGTAATGCATCGAAGGGGACACTGTGGTTATAGTGTTCACAAAACCCCTTATGGGCCCCCCTTCATTCCCAGTTCACATCCCATGCGTGCATTCTCCAAAAAGTGTGAGTACGAAAATATGCAAAACAAATGGGCCTTAAGGCGATGTTAATAAGCCACATGTATATGCGAACAAGTTTAAATGTGCCTTTTTAAATATGTAATTGGGCATGGCTAGCCACACCCCTCCTGGGGTCAGAATGAAATCGTCCACCACGAGCCACCTGTTGACACCTTAAAGTGAATATAAATGAGGATTCTAGCAAAATTCTTATTATTTAATTAAAAATTGTTGTGTGTAAACAAACCAACTGAAAACATGATGTTACTGGGAGAAGAATACTCAACGCCTAATAAAAAAACATTGCATGTAATTTTTACTTCCAATTGAATTTATTTCAGTATTTAAATTACCAATGCAAATTAATATGTAAAATTGATTATGTATTTTGCTGCGTTGTATATGTAACTGTTTGTGTTTATTTTAGTAATCGATGTGCCAGTTTGTTTTACATACAACTGGTGCGTTTTCGAGCTAGGGTCGTTAGCGGGCTCCACCATGCTCATTCAGTTGGATTTCACGCACTGAGGAGAGTCGATGTGCCGCCGTGCACCTCCGGGCAATTCAACTTGTTGCACTGTTCACTAGCATATCAATAGTAATTATTTTGTCTGGGTCCTAGTTATTTCATTTACTTAGCCCAGGGGCCATGCCACCCTCAGCCCCACTAGTTCGAATAGTGGTGGGAGTTTTAACTACAATTGCTTTTTCACTGGCCATATGCCATTTCTTCTGTATCGACTGCAAGTGTACCTTACCACTAGGACTTTCAAGCATGCCTCTCAGAAGGGCTTCACAGTGAGTAAAATCAATGTAAGTGTTTAATTTCTCTGTGGGTTGCTTCACAACCACATAACCTATACTTTGGGTATTCTACCCACTGCTTCACCGCACTTACCAAAGTTGTATTTGTTGTGTTTTTGGCATGTATGATGGCCACTTAACAGTCTCACATGTATGAGTCCTGCCTATGTCACCCTCGTAGGTAGACATAGGCAGGACTCAACAACATTATAGACGAGTCACCTCTTCTTGGAGTGATCTCGGGAGAAGCCACGTGGGCGAACAGCCATCCCCTAGATTATTTTATCATGCTCTGGCACCCATTTCATTTCTGCAAGTACTCCAATACCTGTTAAGTACTGTATGTCTAACCTTCTCTCTCCCCGCTCCTAAGACAATGAAAGCCCATCAAATGTAGCCCTTCCTTTGTGACGTGTTGTCACAATTTGTGTGTAAAGTAGTACTTCTTTGTTTTTCCCTTAATGAACTGCATATTCGTCTGCTGCGCCCTACAGGTTAGAAAAACCAGTTAAAGATCTTTGGAATTGTAAATATCAAATGCACAATATTATTGTGTATTAGGGATGAATTAACTCAATTATATTTAATACTATTTGTGTAATTATATATATAATTTTATCAATATGGCTATGTATGTACTATTTATGTGCTAGGATAGACATTTTGTATTAAGTTGGTTTCGGTTCGCGGTTGCTTGGGGTGCTGTACTGAGTTGGGAGTTACATCCACTTGTGTTTGTTAGGGGTCTTGACTGCGAGCTAGGGAGTTGGCCGTTTGCAGGGAGCAGGCTTGACATGTTGTTATCGTTCGGCTAGACAATGGCACAGGATAGTTATCATGGTAAAAGTGTTCATATCAAATTTACATTGGATTGATAGTGCATATCATATACGATGGAATAAATATGTGGGCTGTATTGTGAAATTGACAGGCCATGCGAAGAGACAATATAAATGCCATCATGAGACAATTTAAAATTCGTGGACTGTTTTGTGCTTCGTTTTGATAGAAGTGAACTGTCCTGCATTGCTGTTTGGCACCTTTGTCATTGATAACAAGATTTCACCGTACCTCGTGGCTCTGATTTCCTCGTTGTCGAACATCGCCTCGCCCCAATTGTCAACGAATGCTTGCCAGCTGCCGCCGAGTTCAAATGTTCATAAAGGCAGAGGATATATGACTATGGGCTTCTACATTTGAGAGGAAAAAAACTGTATTTTACCATATGCGCCGAAGGAAACATGGTAATTAATGCATTTTGAACTTATTGTGTGGTGTGTTGAAGCTATCGCCTTTTGTGTGCTCAACAAGTAACTGTTCTTAACCTACAAGTAATTGTTCCTAATCTGCCTTAGGCAGCTGCGAATTGGGAAGAAGTTTAATGTGTTCACTCCACGATGTTATCAGTAGAGAGAAAATGAGTGTTTGGGGACAATATTGCAGAAAAAAGAGTATCCAGACAATATAGAGACCGCTGTAGTAATTTATATCGTTTTATGTAGCTACCTGTGGATAGTTATTTATTGTTATATACAAAATTAAAACATCAAAAAGCTCTGGTAATGCACTACACATCAGTGTGTATCAACGAGACGATGGTCAATAAAAGTTGCTGGAAGTCGCAAAATGCACTCCTATATACTCCTTCCTCTATGGTCTAGATGTGTGATCGTTTGGTTTGTAACCGAACTAAGAAACAGGTGCGGGAGTAAACAGTTGTTTGTGAATAATTTGTTATGTGTATAGTAAGCAATGATGTCTCGTAGTTGAATGACTATTTAGTGAACACTGATGCTTGTAGAGTTATAACATACATTGCCTTATACTGTGATAAGTACCCTGGGCAGAATAATAATAACCTGGTGTTTTATATGTGTATTCATGTTTTAAAGCATTCCTTGCACCTGGAAATTATAACAGTAACATTCTTGATATCTGGCCATTTGTACATGCCTGTGAAATATGTTCATGAAATTATTGAAAGACATGTAAGAAATTGGATAGTGTGGTCACCATTTGAATGGCCAACAAGGATGGAGAATTCTGTAGTCTAACCAAAACCGAAGTTGAAAACATATTTGGATTAGATAGTGTTAAGGGTGGTTTATTTCCTAAACAAGTAACACTATACAAAGATGGCTTAAAATTATACATGAGAAATATTAGNCCGAAGTTGAAAACATATTTGGATTAGATAGTGTTAAGGGTGGTTTATTTCCTAAACAAGTAACACTATACAAAGATACTTGTATACTTGTATTTTTCTTAATATAAGTTTCAATGTTGGTTAAGTATACACTGCCTCCTGATTCGAAGGAATGTGCAGTAATTGTAGGGAAGAAGACCACAAGAAGACCAAGATTTCATTACCATGAAACTGCTACCAGAATTTATTCTGCCAGATTGCCCATTCCAATCGAAAAGAGATAATAAATGTCCAATTTGATTAATTAATATTACTATTGTAGTTAAATGATTACAGCTTAAATGATGGTACCGAGGGGGCTCGCAGAGCAGGCCACCAATGCCACCGGTCTGGCTCGAGTGCTGAGACGAACTGGCCTCAGGCCTCAGTTTGTGGCACGGGTCGCGAGAACCGAGGTTAAATAGCGAATAATGAAACATAACATTAGCACTCTCTGGTATCATTGTAATGGTGAAAAAGTATATAAATTAAATGAAACACTTTGGTGACACCCCTGTTTATTAACATGTGTCTGTTAAAGTTGATGTTGTGAAGATGACGGGACATGTCACCACACTAAATGATATGTTACAATGATGGAGGCCTTTATAAGTAATCTCCCTTTTAGAAAACATAATTACTTTTATGTAAATACACATTAATGCAGTATTATGTTTTGTCGTAAAAAGTGTTTGCATTTCACTACCGATGATGTGTTTGTATTTCACTAGCTACAGTGTTGCCAGGTGGCTGTCTCCTGAAGGGATGGATGAGTCCACCTGGGAAAAGGGGTGTGAATGGCCATTCTTGATCGCTATTGATACAATAAAACACACCCCTGACTGTAGCTGTGAATACAGTGACTATGTTTAATATGATTGTAAAAATGTGGCCCACTACTGGATGACACTTTAGGTCACTTATCACATCAGCTTCATCCTACAAGCCAGTTGACGTCATCCGGTGGTGTGTTGCATCGTATATAGTTGCGCGAGCTGCGAAGACGCAATGACCAATTGCCAGTGCGCTCAACGGCTGTGGCTTTCGGGTAAACACAGTTTCGGATCGCCTACTCATTTATTTAAAAAATTACCTCTTGTAATAATTAGTAGGGTGGTCTCTTGAGTTGCATAATACTTGTCGGCAAGAAGGTGCAAGTTCTGTTCTTGTCAAACTGAACTACGCAATCTTGGCCTGATGTAGTCGGTGCGGCCCGGTGTATCTGGTGTAGTTGTGACCGCGGCAGTCAGAGTGGTAACAAGGAGCTCTTGGGTGCGTGGTTCACATCAACTTGAGTTAATCGAAATTTGTGAGTTCTCATTTAGTGTTGTATTTCTGACCCTGGCCCTATCCAGGAAGTAATCGAAGCCTCAAGGAGGCATTCTTCATTTATAAGGTAAAAGGTAGTTCTAAGGTGCGCTGAGGAGCCTGAATACCCTCGCTATATGTTATGTTTTCCTGTAGAGTTGTACAGTGTGTGTCAAGGGATACAGTGAGTGGTCATTCGGCCCACGGTCCTAAGAACTGTGACTTCGTGCTCACCCCGTGAGTTGGCGCCTATTCTATTCGAAATAGGAATATTATGTAATATTCTGAATTTTCTTAACATAGTCGCCAACGACATCCGCATTACTTTCCCCGACCGCTCAGGTCGGGGACTGTATTGGTGACTGATTATTTGAAGTGAGATGGGCAAGGGATGATGGTGTATATGTGCACAACATTAACAATTTAAGTTTTCTTTTTTTTAAGTGCCTTTTAGTAATTATGTATGTGATAATTAATTAATAATTCTGTTTGCCAAAATTCTGAGTTTGTCCATAATTAAACTAAAGAAATTTATTAAATTTTTATATTTAGAAAACAGCTTTAATGGCATGTGTTATTGTCAAATCTTAGAAACGCATTTCTATTCAATTGCATTGTAATACAAAATTAATTATATTTTTATAAAGTATTTTCATTTGCTAAAATTAATTTATGTTTTTCAAAAATATACATTTAAGCATAGTGGGGTCCCTTAACATCGAATTTCGCGTTTATGTGGACACACAGGATAAAAGCACCAAATTTTTCCCAGGAACTAGTTGGGTACTTAGGTTTCAATTTTTGATAGGAACCAACTCCTCCGTCGGCCTTCTTGGATTTTATGGTGGCCATTTTGAAATATAGGTATATTATCAATATCTCAGCTTCTAAAACACTTAGGACCACAAACTTGGTGTCTACGTATACATATTTGGGGTCAGGGAATACAACTACACAACTTATTAATGTATCAGACTATATATTTATTCACTAATAAACTGAAAATTAACAAATTTATACAATCTTAAAGAAGTTTAAAGTATTCACTACACATATTACTAATGATATACTGCCATTTACATACTATTCACCAATTCAAATAATGCATGAAAAACGGTATGAAATAAATAATTATACTATTAAAATAAAATGAATCGTGTTATGAAATCGTACATAAAAGATGTTAAATTATATTAATTAACACTTATGCTATATTCAAACATTGACATTTGCACAGTTCAGTACAATTCCAACGAGCAGTTTTGCAAGCACACCTATCAGTGCACCCTCTTTGACTCTTACAATTACACAATTACATTTAACCAACTCAGTACATGCCTTTGAAGCAATAGGTAATATGCTCCATACAGGAACACGTGATGCTGTCTACTTGCTGAGTCCAGCCCCAGCCTTCTGGATTAGGAGTTTTCTGTTGACTGTGCTCACTAGTACACCATACTCTGGCCTGATTTACAGCCCACTTGGAGTGTTGTAGTAGTGCATCTTTCGTTGGTGGAAGTTTCTCCATCGACTTACTCTTCTGACAAAACACCTCTTTCCTGGCTTCATTCACATTGTCTAATTCACAGATCTTATCATACAATATCACGGTGTACCATTCTAGTAGTTTAAAATTTTCTTTATCAATATCAAGTTCTGTGTAAGGGTGGAGTGCCATGTAGGTAAAGGCATGTGTCACTTGAGGATCACAATTCCACACCTCCAACGCAGATTTCTTGCCTCGTCCAAAAAATGATGATGTGGTATCACATCCCGTGAAACTGTGGAATAAAGGGAGAGCCAAGGATTTCTCTACACCCAGCTTCTCGCAGATAGCATTAATGTTAATATAAGTAAATGTTCTGCCTGTACCAAAAGCAACACAAATCTTTAAATCTGCAAACAAGGTCATCAGGTGATGGGACTTGCCAATGAGGATCACCACTATGCCCCTGTCAACAGTACGCACCATACAGTTACTACAGTCATTCAAAAGGGTGTCTTGTAAGTGGATAATCAGTCTGGTGTCCACTTCCTCATGGTCACATGATAGCATGAACCTATCGGTTCCTCGGAGAATAAAGTCGGCATCACATGTGACGACAATTACCTTGCTTTCAGCACATTCAACATTTGCCAATTTGTTTGAAAGGAATGCAAAAAGTTCCTGTTTGTTGGTGGGGTCTTTTAAGAAATCGGCCCATTTAATTGGGAGCTTGTTCCTTCCTTCACACTTCCTCCTAACACCCTTACCGCGCTTTTCTCTAGTGGCTTCTTTGAGGCTTGTCGGAATGTATTTGTCCCGCACTACATCAACTCGTTTGCAGCTTTCTAAATGTTTATGATGATTCTTGTTAACAGCCAAAGACAGACTCATCTCTCTCTCTCTGCTTCACCCCCAAATTAGACAATGTAGGAAACTGGAACAGACTTATACCAGTCCCATGAAATGATCCCACAGCAATCATACTTGAAGGATTGTGGTCCAAGTTATCAAGTGAATCCACAGTAAACAGTCCTTTTTTTAGCTGAGCTGGAACCACTGCTCCTTTCTCACGAAAATCAGCACAGGTAGCAGTTGCAAGGTTGCTCTCAAGCTGAAGAACTCTGTTATAGCTTACGCTGAGCCCCAAGTGATGTACTTGCTTGACAGTTTCTTTGGACCTGGTGTCTGTGTGAATCTTCATTCCGATATAAAGTGGCAATGGTGTTTCCCTTTGTAATGAATGCCGGGATTTCGTGGATGCAAACTGTTTCTTGCAGTTAAAGACAATGGTCTGGCAGATTGTGAGATCTGCCTGTGAATATATAGCATCATGATCACTCACATCAGCACCATTCATAATCATACATACAACGGCCTTCAGAACAGTTGGCACTGACTGTTCTTGACAACCAGAAGGAAAATTACCATCGAAGTGGAAACCTCTGTAACTTGCAATTTCTTTTCGCACTAACTTGGCAGTCTTAGCTAACAAAAGGGCACCATGTTCGTAATCACATGACATGGCCTACTGCAGCATTTCCCACATGCCTTCTTCAAACACCAAAACCTTATACATTCCATCACTTTGTTCTTGCGCTTGTGGAAAGTGAGCTAGCAATATCTCCTTCATTCTGGTTCTGTTGACCTCTTTCTCAACACCAAGAATTTTTAATTGGTTCTCATAGAGTTCATGCAACTTTAAAAATTTAAAGTAGAAGGTCCCATCTTCCACACAGTTCTCTATATATGTACAAAGCTCCACAAGTGTTTTAGCATTTATCTGACTTTCCACTGCAGATCCTCCCACCAAATCATGCTGTAGTTTCCTTAGGTGAAACCGGTAGCGATTTCTCAGTGCTGCATAACATTGCACATGATATTTGGCGTCAAAGGAAATGAGATCACCACCTTCTAATGCTGCCAACAACCGGGTTTCTTGCAGTTGCCATTTTTCGTATGGTCGTATCAGTTGTTAATGTTCGAAATTCACGAAGGAGTCCATGGCTTCCACGACATAAAAACACACCATTTTGTCACTCGCTTCACACTGGAGTGAAGAATTTCCCCGCTTTCTAGCTCTATCCAACTTCAAATTGCTGAACTTGACGTAACAAGATTTATTTGCAATGCATCATGGTTTTAGACCAGTTCCGACACACTCATGTCGACTCCAAAATTTAGTTTCACTGACAATGACTCCAAGCTTCTAAACTCATTGATATTGTTCAAGAAAGACAGGTATGGTGTTGTCTTATCTTCGATTCCATGTGCATTGAGTGGACATTTTAGATTTTCTGAAGTTCTTTTCTGACAGATCACACACTTGTTCCAATCCATCTTGATTTACAATTTAATCTAAAATAAAATATAATTTTTTTTTAGAAAATGTGGCCAAAACAGTTATTTGGTGAATAGTTTGTAATTGGTACATATATTAGTGAATAAATATATAGTCTGATACATTAATAAGTTATGTAATTGTATTCCCTGACCCCAAATATGTATACTTAGACACCAGGTTTGTAGTTCTTAGTGTTTTAGATGCCGAGATATTGATAATAGACCTATATTTCAAAACGGTCACCATAATTTCTAAGAAAGCCGACGGAGGAGTTGGTTCCTATCAAAAATCGAAAGCTTAGTACCTAACTAGCACCTGGGAAAAAAATTTGGTGCTCTTATCCCGTGTGTCCACATTTTCATGTTAAGCGACCCTACTAGTATGTTACAATCGAAAGTAACTACGAATAATTCAAGTTCTATAAGTACGTCAATAATTTCGTTAAAGCACAACGAAGGAGCTATGACATATCACAGCCTCCAATAAAAACTGCACATTATGTGACTAATGATAATATTAATACGGCGGCCGCCATTGTGCATCACAGCCATTGTGCATCGCATGCTACTCCCTCAGCGCGGGGGAAGTACAAGCCCTTGTCCTCCCAATTGTATGTCATTTCTGAGCACCCAGGTTGGGGACAGCTAGCCTGTTCCGCCTGGCTGTATATTAAATTGTTGCTCTGAGGCTATGCCAGCAGTCATTTTGTTATAGAACCCCTGGGGAGCGCCAGGGGACCTGAACCGCCGCGAAGACCAAGATGCTTCGTTGCAGCTTTGGTTATGTTAATAATATGGTGGGAAATCATTTTTTTTTAAACTTAATACTAACTTGTAGTTGTTTAAACTTGTAATATTTTATGTAAAAAAATTAATTTTTCTCAATTTAATTACTAATGTTATAAATTGCATAAATAGGTTGTCTGCGAAGTTTAAAAAAAAAATGTAATTTACTTTATACATTTTAAAAAATAAGAAAATAAAATAAATTTTATTATGGTGAATACATTAATTTAGCGCTATCTGTAATGTAATTGCTTCATTTCATCTCATTGTAAAGGTGCAGCCTTTATAGTGTAGTGCAGCTTCCCAAGATTTATGTTCCGGTGTGAATACAGCAGCATAGTTGAGTGATACGACGTTGTTGTTTACATTTCTGTAGAGATTCTGTAGAGATTCTGGTGCGAGTGAATGCTATTTCGCATGCACAAAAGCACCTACACAAATTTAGACCGTTTTGCTTTGACGTCACACCAGTGTTTACTTTCTCGCAGCTCAGATTTGGATAAATATCGTATTTGATTTGAATGACAAACAATGTATAAACACTTAAATAACCACACAAGTTTCTGCTTCGACCATTTCTGTCAGGCAAATTATGTTTATAGGTGTTTCTGTGTACATTTAGTGCCATACTAGGTTATTTTAAGTGCCTATTACCAGTACGTGAAATTCGATTAATTTTGAGGTGATTAAATAGCTGTACACGCAGTTGGGCTATAATTCGGTATTCCCTTAAACCCGAGATACACGAGGCTAGTATTCCGAAGCCAGGATAGTAAGTTGTGCTAGTAAGCTAGCAAGCTAGTTACTCCGGCGTCGTGTATACAGAACTAGCTTTATTTCCGGGCTAGTAAACTAGTGGGAAAGCTAGTAAGCTAGCGTCTCAAGCCAGGATAGTTTAATAGGATGGGGTTATATTTTTTGAGCTAGTAGCGCCCCCCACCACTGATTTTCCTGTCCTGGCTTGTCTACCAGCTTCGTGTGGCCGGTGAAGCTAGTACCCGATCGGCTAGTGTGCAGTGACGACGCTTGTTTGTTTTCTGACCGCTGTGACCAGGTGTTCCTTAATCATGCCGAAACTGAGTACCGATATTAATTTAAAGTTTGTACAATTGTACCGTGAGGAGGAATGTCTGTGGAACGCCACTATTCCTTCTTACAAAGACAAGTGTATGCGTGATTCATCATTACAAAACATGTGTGTCAAATTATTGACAATGGGCATAGTGATTACTACCAAAGAGATAAAAGCTAAAATAAAAAATTTAAGAGCGACTTATTGTCAAGAACTGTCAAAAATTGAAAAATCAACTAGGTCTGGAGCAGGTTCTACAGAGGAGTATAAGTCAAAATTAAATTGGTTCGAGGAAATGCACAGTTTTATTAAAAATGTGCCTATGAAAAGAAAAACAACGGTAAGTTGCATTGTATTTATTTATTTATTTATTACTTTCATTTACACTTAAAATGTATGCCTTTGTAATACACAGTCGAGTTTATAAGTCTATGCTTATTATTTTCTACGTGTTTTATATAAATAGGATTGATTTACGGTCTTGATATCATTCTTGTTTGCCAAAACACGGCACCGTCGTCGTTGTTGAAGTAGTTTTTAAAGGTTTCCCTTTTCTCGATTGCTGAAATCGAAGAATGGTTACTTCCTTGTTGACATAACCTTTGTAAGCCCGTAGTTTCTGTCCTCCAAGAACCGAGAGAGATGGTTCCTGCTTCAATATCTTCCTCATCAACATCACTGCTGGTTATATAAGCGTTTCGATTTTCTTTTCTCAACCAATTATGCAAAGCGCATGCTGCTAATACAACTTTGTCGACGGTATCTACATTACTTGCAATTGGTTTTTGAAATACCCGAAATCGGCTTGACAATATTCCAAAGGTATTTTCCACTATGCGTCTGGCTCTGGATAGTCGGTAATTGAAAACTTTCTGTTCCAATGTTAAATTGTCACCTGGGTAGGGTTTCATAATGTATGGTTTTAATGGAAATGCGGCATCCGCAACAATCACTCCGCCATTTGGTAAAAGATTATTCTCTAGTTTATTATATATGGAGCAATTTCTAAATACACTTCCATCAGATGACATTCCACTAGCTCCAACATCAATATATCGAAAGCAATAGTCATAATCTACTATTGCCATAAGAACAATACTGAATACTTTTTTATAATTAAAATATACACTTCCACTGTTTCCAGGAGCTATAATTTGTATATGCTTACCATCAATGGCACCGTAGCATAATGGAAAATTCCATCTGTTTCTAAATCCGTTTTCTATTTCTGACCATTCTTCGGTACTTGTTGGTATCTGTAAAAAAATGTATATTTATGATTAATAAGTTACTTTTATTTTTATTTTAGGACAGTCAAGAATCAGCAATAAATAAACAGCAAGATAACAGCGAAACCAATATTGAAAGTTGCATTGATGACGGTGAAGATGTTCACACTTCAGAAGATTTTTCATCTCAGCCATTTACATCTTCATCAGCTAATATGATGCAACCAGCTGTGAAAACACCGACATCTGCTAATAAATCACAGGGCAAAGTGCCAGCGACACCAGCTCCGAAGAAGAGAAAAATTGCGCAAGTGGCAACATTGGTTAATGAATTAAGGCTGATCAAGGATGATTTAAAAAGTACACCAGTGTGCGAGCCACAACAAAATGAGCACGATATTTTTGGATCATATGTAGCTAGTCAACTTAAAATGTTATCTACTGCACGGGCTATTAACACTCGGGACGAAATCAATGCTATATTATCTCGTAGTCGAATGGAAGATTTAATAAATGATGGCAACACAATATGTTCATACCAGTCGCCTAGTCAAGACTCTTCAGACTCGCACACGACAAACAATACTTTATTAATGCCACTTTCATCAGGTGCCTCGAATTTAGCAACAACCGAATATCAAGCTCATTACCAACAACAAAATCCTTCTTCCCAAAATCTTGATGAGATTACTTTCCATTTTCCACGCCAGGATATCTAGAATCCTATTGCTGCAGCATTTATCAATGCATATTTTTTTATTAGATTATCTTACTACTTTACTACAAAAAAAATGTAATAAATAAAAAATAAAAAGTTAATATTACAAACCTTAATGTTGTCTTTCAATGCCTTGTATATTTCCACACATACTTCTGGTATAAATCTAGATATGGAAGATCTTGAAACCCGATAAAAGTGACTGAGTCTCCTGTAACTAATGCCGGACGAAAGAAAATCTAAAGTGATCTCCAATTTTACTCTTGCTGGTAACGCCTCTCTCATAATAGTATTCACTCGTTGTATTTTGGGCTTCACAAGACTCAACAGAATATCAAACTTTTCTGGCATCATTCGCAGAACACTCTTGTACTCGCCTAGATCTTCATTGCGAAGTTCTTCTAGAAGCCATGCAGATGATCCACGTTCATTCCTTCTTAAAATCCATGGTTTTGT
Organism: Clitarchus hookeri; assembly: GCA_002778355.1. Taxonomy (NCBI): domain Eukaryota; kingdom Metazoa; phylum Arthropoda; class Insecta; order Phasmatodea; family Phasmatidae; genus Clitarchus; species Clitarchus hookeri. The sequence goes on along the minus strand of NQII01004618.1, from coordinate 56,848 downwards.
CCAAATACGTTTTTGTAACAAAACTTCTATTAATTCTTCTACTGCAAATTGGCATAGTTCCCGAAGTAACTGTTGTAATCGAATTGATTTTCTTTTACAAATGCTGTTCATTTTTTCCGCGGACCGAACGTATTGTTACACTGCAGGGATACTGGCTTCATTTCCTAGCATCATGTAAACCGCCCTAGCTTGTGCTAAGGCAAGCTAGTAGCTAGCTTCAAAAGCAGGCTAGAAGGCAAGCTACTAGCTTACTATCCTGGCTTCGGAATACTAGCCTCGTGTATCTCGGGCTTTAGGGTAGTTACTACCTGTTGGAGGAAACTAATTTTGTATTTGGCGGTATAAACCGCGAGCTATGCTCTGATTGGTTAATGTCTAGAGCCCTCAGCCAATAATAAAACATTCTCTGTTAGCTGTTGTTTATCTCGTGTGTGTTGTTGTGGTTAAAGTTCGTTAAATAAAACTTACATTTCTCGATCTGCTGCGTGTTTTTTGTGTTAATAACTCAACAGGTTATGGGCCCAGATGCACGAGTAACTCACACAAGTAAAAGTAAAACATCTTTCAAGTAAAAAAAAAACATCGAAAGGGTGAGTACGAACATTTTATCGATAACACCGAGAAGTTGACCGATTGTGCATCATTTCCTCTCTGGAAGTTCAAGATAAACATCTTATCATCAATATCAATAGGCCTCATTGATATTGTTGAAGGTAAAAATAAGCTACAAGATGTTGCAAATGACAAAACGAAACAAGAGTAGAAACAGAAAGATGCCAAAGCCCGTCAGGCCATTGTAGGTACTTTGGACAATAAACACCGATCCCATCTTCTTTCTTGTTCTACGTCTCATGAAATGTACACTAAAATATGTAATATATTTGAACGTGATACAGAACATCAGAAAAACGCGACTTACGGACAATTTTTTGCCAATAAATTTTATAGCATTAAGGACATGGCAGTAAACTTAAGTAACCTAGAAAATATTCGTTTTCGTCTCAATTCCCTTTCAAAAGACAAGATTGACGACGAAATGTTAATGGCTAAGATAATTACGTGTCTTCCTTCAATTTATGACACGTTCATAACATCGTGGAATTCGACCCCTAAAACTGAAAAAACTCTCGAAAATCTGACGGCAAGACTTCTAAATGAAGAATCACGAAAATCAGAGAGTAACGCCACAGCCCCCGCTGCTTTCTACGGTGGAACAAAACGCTCTACTCGTCCTTGGCAAAATTTCAACAAAGGGCAAAACCGCCAGGACGATTTTCCTCGTAAAAATGACTCTCGCTTTAATTATGGGTGTAAAATATGTAAAAAGAAAAATCATGAAACCAAAGATTGCTTCTTTCGTGATAAAAATCGCGGTAAAAATCATGACAAAAACCAAGCAGCATTTTTAGCTGAAGACAAGTCAAATTCAACTAAGCAGAATGTTATTACTTTTGTGGCCGACAGTGGTGCAAGCGTTCATATGATCAAAAATGATGGAACTGCTGAGCCAAAAGCGTCCTAATGACGCAGAAATCACAGTTGCTAAGGGCAACAGCACAATTCGGGCGGTTAGTGCTGGAAAATTTGTAACCCTAAAATGCAAACTAAGCAACATTCGGTATGTGCCAGATCTTTCTAAAAATCTTCTCTCAGTCAATGCAATTACCAAAAGAGATGGTAAAGTTGTTTTTGAGGACAATAAAGTCGAAATTAATCAGGGTAAAAAACTTGTTTACACTGGAACCAAAAACGCGGGTGGACTCTTTGAAGTAAAAATGGGTTCTCAGCAAGAAGCCCTGATTGCCTCAAGCAATAATAACGCTATGTGGCATAGAAAGCTCGGACACTTGGAACCAAAATACCTCAAGAAACTTGTAAAACTGACTGATGCTGACCTAAAACCACTTGAATCTTGTGAAGTCTGCCTCAAGGCTAAAGCTTGCTGCAAAACCTTCAGTTTCAATCGTGCACGTGCAACGAAACCTCTAATGATACTTCACACATATGTAGTAGGACCCCNTGCAAACCCTTCAGTTTCAATCGTGCACGTGCAACGAAACCTCTAATGATACTTCACACATATGTAGTAGGACCCCGGGAGACACCTACTTGGGACAACTACGCTATGAAACACAGTCAGTACCTACTGACCAGTGTAAAGAGTGCAACGTTTCTCCTGAGGAGCAAAGGTGAAGTAAAACAGATATTGAAAAATATTGTGATTACAAAATTAANTTCTCAGCAACGTTTCTCCTGAGGAGCAAAGGTGAAGTAAAACAGATATTGAAAAATATTGTGATTACAAAATTAAGAGGGTTGTGTTGGAGGAAACTAATTTTGTATTTGGTGGTATAAACCGTGAGCTATACTCTGATTGGTTAATGTATAGAGCCCTCAGCCAATAATAAAACATTCTCTGTTATCTATTGTTGTGGTTAAAGTTCGTTGAATAAAACTTACATTTCTCGATCTGCTGCGTGTTCTTTGTGTTAATAACTCAACAGGAAACCTGTTTCTTTTTATATTTATGTATTTGAATTAAATAGCAGGTTAAGTGTTTCTGTGTATATTTAGTGCCATACTAGGTTATTTTAAGTGCCTATTACCAGTATGTGAATTTTGATTAATTCTGAGGTGATTAAATCGCTGTACACACAGTTGGGCTATAATTTGGTATTCCTTTAGGGTAGTTACTACCTTCACACTTATCCAGCTTCTGATGTCTTGTTGGCATACTCCATCACCAGTAAAAAATTTGCAACCAATATTGCAGTATTAAAAACATGCAAAGCAAATATAAACTATAGTATGTGTGCATCGTGTGAGACTACTGCTTGTTACATTTTNTTCTCAGCAACGTTTCTCCTGAGGAGCAAAGGTGAAGTAAAACAGATATTGAAAAATATTGTGATTACAAAATTAATAGGGTTGTGTTGGAGGAAACTAATTTTGTATTTGGTGGTATAAACCGCAAGCTATACTCTGATTGGTTAATGTATAGAGCCCTCAGCCAATAATAAAACATTCTCTGTTATCTATTGTTGTGGTTAAAGTTCGTTAAATAAAACTTACATTTCTCGATCTGCTGCGTGTTCTTTGTGTTAATAACTCAACAGGAAACCTGTTTCTTTTTATATTTATGTATTTGAATTAAATAGCAGGTTAAGTGTTTCTGTGTATATTTAGTGCCGTACTAGGTTATTTTAAGTGCCTATTACCAGTACGTGAATTTTGATTAATTCTGAGGTGATTAAATCACTGTACACACAGTTGGGCTATAATTTGGTATTCCTTTAGGGTAGTTACTACCTTCACACTTATCCAGCTTCTGATGTCTTGTTGGCATACTCCATCACCAGTAAAAAATTTGCAACCAATATTGTAGTATTAAAAACATGCAAAGCAAATATAAACTATAGTATGTGTGCATCGTGTGAGACTACTGCTTGTTACATTTTNCAGTATTAAAAACATGCAAAGCAAATATAAACTATAGTATGTGTGCATCGTGTGAGACTACTGCTTGTTACATTTTAAAATTAAATGTAGGCCTATAATATGTTACTGCTTACAATGTGACAGAATTACCAAGCATAATATTGGACCACGATTATGCCCTCGTAACTAACATGTTTGTTCTCAGTGTTCATGATTATTCTAAATACTGTAACTTAGAAAGTCACGTCTGCTCTAAGCAATTGTTTGGACTTCCAGTGGCTTCACAATTGTTCAGAACGTACTGCACACCTTAAAGGTGAAGTTGGTAATTATTAAGTTTAGTGACTTTTCTGAACGGAATGTCCTAGACCAACAAAAGTTGCATTAATGGGTTCTGCACAGCTTACCTTGTTCATATTCAAGAGGGCGTAATGTTAAAATAATTAGAACAGATTTTTAAAAATTTAACTAAATTGCGAAATGTACGAGCAGTTCAGTTGGTCTGTTTACGTCAATTGCCATTATTAATATCCGCGCATTGCTGATCCCACGCTACCTAGCGGCAACGGATGTCATTACGGTCTTTTTAACTGTCAATTTTTAAGCAGGTCAGTAGCTATTGCGTCTTTTCCGGCGTTCGTTGTGCCGTCCCAATCCGACGAATTTAAAAACGGAGAAAGCAATAACGAGTGCTTCTGTGCGTTATATTCGGCTGTGAACGAGTGCTAGTGCGTAATATTCGGCTATGAACGAGTACTTCAGTGCGTAATATTCGCGTATGTGGCGTTTTAGTTGAACATGGTGTTTTGTTGAGTGAGGTAAGGTTGGATTGGCCGTTGACAGAGGAATTATACCAGCCGCCTACCTAGGTGAGTAAATTGACATTCTTTTGGTGTGTTTTACGGTTCCTTTAAATCCCTAAAATCCTACATTCTTAGGTTAGTGTAAACCCTACAATCGTAGGTAGGTTAGTGTAAAACCCTAAAATTCTAGGTTAGTTAAAAACCAAAAAACCTAGATTAGTGTATAACCCTACAATCCTAGGTTAGTGTAAAACCCTACAATCCTAGGTTAGTGTAAAACCCTACAATCCTAGTTTAGTTTTAAAATGTAAAATAGTGGGTAATTATTAAGTTTTTCTGTAAAAAAAAAAATTTCACGGAAAATGGTATATTTCCACTCTACTAATGATGCACAACACAAATATACGAGGGGCCTTAACGTACGACTAATTTTTTAATATGTNAAAATTTCACGAAAAATGGTATATTTCCACTCTACTAATGATGCACAACACGAATATACGAGGGGCCTTAACGTACGACTAATTTTTTAATATGTGCCCACCTAACCTAACAGAATTCACCCCACAATGGGTGAATCACTATTTTACATTTTAAAACTAACCTAGGAGTTTAGGGTTTTACACTAAACTACAGATTTAGGATTTTAGGGATTTAAAGGAACCGTAAAACACACCAAAAGAATATAAATTTACTCACCTCATATAATTCCTCTGTCAACGGCCAATTCAACCTTACATCACTAGACTAAACACCCTGTTCCACAAATCTGCCACATNGAAACCGTAAAACACACCAAAAGAATATAAATTTACTCACCTGATATAATTCCTCTGTCAACGGCCAATTCAACCTTACATCACTAGACTAAACACCCTGTTCCACAAATCTGCCACATACGAGAATTTAACGCACTGAATCACTAGTTTTCAGCCGAATATAATGCAATGAAACACTCGTTTGCAGTCAAATATAACGCACAGAAGCACTCGTTATTGCTTTCTCCGTTTTTAAATCCGTCGGATTGGTACGACACGACTAGACCCGGCAAAGACGCAATGGCGACTTATTTTATTTAAATTGACCATTAAAATGCCTGTAATGACATCCGTGGCTGCTAGGTAGCATGGGATCAGCAATGTGCTGCCATTAATAATGGCGGTAGACATTAATAGACGTAANCATTAATAATGGCGGTAGACATTAATAGACGTAAACAAACCAGGCACACTGCTTGTACATTTCACAATTTTTTTTTTATATGTTCTACTTATTTTAAAATTACGCCCTCTTGAATATGAACAAGGTAAGCTGTGCAGAACCCAATAATGCAACTTTTGTTGGTATAGGATGCTTTGTTAAGAAAAGTCTCTAAACTTAATAATTACCATCATTTTTAACATTTGATTGTGTAGATATAAATAATCATTGTAGTGCTACCGACCAACTTGTTGCGATTCTAATTTGCTACTTAACAAGGGCTTGTCCTAGAAGATTTGATATTGTTTCTGTGTGCCAGAAATTTTGTCAAAGTATTAATTAATATTTTTAGCAAATTACTCACTGTAAAGTCCTTATTGTATTTATTTTGCAATGGTACTCATAACTTTCCATTTACATTTTAAAATATGTATTTTGTGTGAAGATGTTCTTTACAAAATTAAAGGATTTATAGTTTGCTAGACCCAGCAAGGCGGCACTGTGGTGAAACGCTGGAGACACATTCAGGACACTGGTTTGATTTCCCGTCTGGCCATCGTGATTTCGTTTTTCCATGGTTCTCCTAAATCAGTCCAAGCAAATGCTAGGAAGTTTCCTGTACTAAAGGCCACTCCTTCCTTCCCCAATATTCTTCAATTGTATCTTTTATGTCTCCATCTCTGAATGCCTCACTATCGACAAGACATAAAGCCTTAAAAAAAAAAAATGATGTTCATTCAAGAGAAGCTATGTTTATGAAATATGTGTTGTGTGACAGATGAGGCAGCTGCACTACGTGTAGGAAGAATACTATCAGTCTGCTGGTTTTGATTGAAATACCCGCGAATTTGTATGCACCGCATCTATTTTCTTTTTAGTCATACATCCATTAATTTAAATAAATAATTTTCAGGTGAAATTGTTTTCAAGAAATTATGGACAGAATTTATGGATGACAACATTTGTGGTCTCTGCAAGTTTTAGTTTCAGCAACTGATGAACCAGCCTCAAAATTATACTGTGATTTGGTATAGAGTAAATTTAAATTTTGAGGTAGTGAAACAGTCTCTTATAAAAAAGTTTGAACAGAAACTTTTGTTACTTGTTAAGCTCATATTTTTTCAGTGACTCTAGTATGGTAAATATAAAACAGTTAAGAATTACATGTGATGTAGATTGACGTGTAACGCATATTGGAAGTAGAAGCCTCGCTGACACCCCCCGCAATTTTAATCCCCCGCGAATACCTTGGACAGGAACACGTGCGGAGAAGCCAGATGTAGTTGCGCGTGCAGGCCGTTACACGTGCTGCTGCAGCACGGTACCTCCTCCCCCACCCCCTAGCAAATGTTCACGACAGAGAAAACGGCTGACAAGCTTGGAAGTGGTGCCACGAGTAATCCNACAACGCGTGGATGAAGTGCTCTGTGTTCAAAGCCTTCCTCCTCTTCTCTCCCCCAACAAGGGAGACACGTGTAGGAATCTAGGGAAGGCGCTCAGATAGTTTAAAAGCAGTTTTTCGAGACACGGGAGGGGTCAGTCATATCGGGGCAGTCGGAAGCTGCGATACTCCATGCCGCTCAGTTATGTCAACCAGTCAGATAGAATCGCAAGCCAAGAGGGGACGTGAGTGCAGCCATTAACAGAGGCTGGGGAGATCGGACCCCGGCAGCGTCAGTTCGCAGAGACAGTCAGTCAGTGAAACCCCGGCGTTTGGTATCGCTACACCGGGATGCGCAGGTAGTCAGGATCGGGAGCCGGAATGTGGAAGTCAGCCGTGCGAAAATCACAACATTAAGGAGTCGGTCATATCTGCGCGCCGAGAGAGTGATTCGATCAGCCAACGCCGGAGTTCAGGCCCCGGCAGAATCAGTTAAAGAGTTACGTCGGACGAGTAGTATCACCACACCAGAATGCGAGTTAGTCAGTCAGAATTACGCACCGAGAAGGCGGAGTTGAGTGGTGAGCTCCAACGAGGAGTACCACGTCGAGATGAAGCCAGCTGAGTGCAGCATGCCGCAGCACGCCAACTACAACCAGTCCGAGGGCCTGTAACAGGGACCACCCAACTCACCAGTTGAGTGGTGAGCTCCAACGAGGAGTACCACGTCGAGAGGAAGCCAGCTGAGTGCAGCATGCCAACTACAACCAGTCCGAGGGCCTGTAACAGGGGCCACCCAACTCACCAGATCTCAAGTACAGATAAGTAACAACGTCGTCACTCAGGGACGTGTCCTGTCACCTAATGCCACCACAGCATAGGAAACGTAGCCAGAACATTGTAATCAGCCCTTCAGGCCAAGAACTCGCAGGGTCGTTAACATATGAGTAAATTCTCGGCACATGNGCCAGAACATTGTAATCAGCCCTTCAGGCCAAGAACTCGCAGGGTCGTTAACATATGAGTAAATTCTCGGCACATGGTGCCGAGAAAATATGTGTACTTCCCGCAACAGTGCCGGGAATGTGTGTATGCAGTCCCGTCAAATAAACCCGTTCAAAAGTAAGTGCTTGATATACCCTCAACCTTCAAGGCACCTTATAGTCTGTGCTATCTAACATTAACTGAAGACCCTAGGACCCACAGGTGGTGAATAACATCAAGTTGAATTAATTAATTTTGTCCAAACTTATCATAAGCTACANAGACCCTAGGACCCACAGGTGGTGAATAACATCAAGTTGAATTAATTAATTTTGTCCAAACTTATCATAAGCTACAGGATGTGTACACATTATATATAAAACGTACATATGTATTGTGGAGACCAACAAGTAGTGGGACATTCTCAATAGTGACTGTATATTCATGTGTAGTGATTAAAGGTATTCTGCAGCTCTAAAATAAGACTTTTGTGCAAAATGTTGAAAACAATGTAATTTTTGTAATTTGTCTGTGCCTTTAGTGTTCTCTGGCAGTTTGAGGAAGTGGTACTGTGCTTAACCTGTTTTCTGAAAATTTAAGACATTTGTCTAGAATCATCCAAAATTCTCATTTCGGTATTAGGAAGATAGTTTGTTCATTTTATTAACATTATGTCCCCAGAATAACACTGCATAATTAATAACAGAATGCAAATGATATACTGACTAGAAGCATCAATGGTTTTCAGATATTTTTGGCTAATATTTTTATTTGTTTAGCTGGGATGTCAACAATAACTTTATATGCTCGTTGGTTTGCAGGTATATGCAGTACTGTGTGGTTCGCGACGAGTGGAGTGTTGCTTCGCGCGTGAGTTGTGACGTCCGAATCCGACCGTGTGAAGGCTTGTGATTTAAGAATGGAGGGTGCAGGTATGAGTGCTTCTGTGTGTTGTGGTAGTGTATGTGGTGGGTGTTACCTGGACGTTAGCCTGTTTATTGAATTAACATTGTTTTGGCCACTACCAATGAGCATATAAACCTATAAAGAAAGAGAGAGAACTCTGTGCTATTATATGATTACAACATTCGCCATTTTGTAATTTTTTTTGCTCTAGTGTAGCGAATGGCAAAAATTGAAAACACGATCTGCGCAAGCGCAAAGACCTACTTTTTATATTTGTTTATATTTTTCAGCTGTCTGTGTTTGTACTTTGTTTAAAGTTAATGTAATAATGAATACCTCAAAATGTGTTTAAACACTTGATTTAATGCTTTATTCTGTAATTATTAAGTTTAGAAGCTTTTCTGTAAAAAAAAACCCAAAAAGTGGTATATTTCCACTCTACTAATTACGTAGAACACAAATATACTAGGGGCATTAACGTACTACTAATTTCTTAATATGTGCCCACCTAACCTAACAGAACCTAACCCCATGACGAGTAATCGTTATTTTACATTTTTAAACTAACCTAGGATTGTAGGGTTGTAAACTAACCTATGATTGTAAGGTTGTAAAGTAATATAAAATTATACAATATTAATCAAATCTCTGATCAACACCCTACAATCACAGACTAGATGGGAACCCTATAATCCTACGTTAATTTAAATAACTGCAATCCTAGGTTAGTTAAAATTGCTACAATCCTAGGTTAGTTTAAAAATGTAAAATAGTGATTCACCCATCGTAGGGTTAGGTTAGTTGGGCACATATTATACAATTCGTCATACGTTAATGATGCTTTTATAGTCGTGTTCTGCGTTACCTACCAATAATCCTAGATTAATTTAAAAAGAATATGAAATTGTGGGGTAAAAAGGTCCGGAAAAATCTTTTTTGAATTACGTCATATAACTACATGTGCACGTTAAGCTACCTCTTAGGATTTTTGGGTTTTACACTAAACTACGAATTTAGGATTTTAGGGATTTTAAAGGACCTATAAAACACACCAATATTATATCAATTTACTCACCAATGTAGGCAGCCAATTCAACCTCACCTCACTTGATGAAACCACAATCTTCCACAAAGCGCCACATACGCGCATATAATGCACTGAGACAAGCGTTTACAGCCGAATATATACACAGAAGCACTCGTTAATAGGCTAATATAACGCGCAAAAGCACTCTTTCTTGCGTTCTCCATTTTAAATCTGCCTGATTAGAACAACATGAAACATGCTGGCAAAGGCGCGCAACGACTGACAAGCTTAAAAATGATCCGTTAAAATGCCGGTGATGACATCTGTCGCCACCAGGTAGCGCGTGGAATCTGCAATGCGCAGCCATTATTAATGGTGGCAGACGTTAATAGACGTGATCATCAAATTTCGCGATTTCTTTAAATATGTTCTACTTATTGTAACATTACGCAGTCTTGAATATGAGCAAGGTAAGCTGTGCAGAACCCTTTAATGCAACTTTTGTTGGTCTAGGACGTTTCGTTCACAAACGTAAACAAGCGGTCTGAATAGTCATTTCACAATTTTGTTCAATTTTTTAAAATATGTTGTACTTATTTTAAAGCTACGCCCCTAGTATATTCGTGTTCTACGTGATTAGTAAAGTGGAAATATACCATTT
>NQII01004618.1:27992-46440 GCA_002778355.1 Clitarchus hookeri | reverse complement strand
CAGAAAAGCCCCTAAACTTAATAATTACCTGCAAATTAATTGTGGCACATTTTATGGTTGAGGACTGAGGTTAACCATGTCTACAAAAAAACCAATAGGTAGGATATAATCTAGGCTTTTTTTTTTAACATATCAGTGTCTCTTCGGCCTAAAGCGGAATGTTTCTTGTGCTACAAGATGAAATTGTACATGGAAGAAATACATATAACCAAAGCCATTCAAGTATTTGAATAATAGCATATATCCACTGCATCATCATCTGCAAATTGCAGTGAAAACCTTTTACTTTTACCGTATGCAAAACATTCCCATTATAACATGATGAAAAAAACCTGATATTGATAACGTAGTACAACATTTGTCTCAATGCATGTGCCAGCCTAATATAAATTATTGCAATCATATGTTATTACAGCCAGTGTGGTGCGACATGTGTGTAGTACTGAATCGTGTCGACTGAATATACTAGTAGTATAACACTGTTCATGGAATGGGTGCACAAACAAAATACAGTAGTTACAGTACAAACTTTTATTTATTTTCATTTACAGCAAACATGATGGGCATTTAAATGTTATGGTATAAATGTCAAACTGTGTAATACTTTGCACTTACGATTTTTACACATAAATGAAGCATGTAACACACAATGAACTATTGAAAGAGGTAAATGATTTGCCTTGGGATGTTCTGTTAGGTTTGTGAAAAGAAATCTCATTTAAACATTACCACAAATCGTGAGTTAATATAACTACTATTTGTTACTGTTGGAGGTATATTAATACCGTAAACTGTTTGGAACATTTAAACATACACTTTCTTTTGCTATGCTATTATGCTTTTGCTATAATTAAAATAAACATTCCTGTTATGTACTTTATTATTCTTGGAAAAATAATAGCTGCTTTGTTTTAAATTTAAAGCCTCTCAACATGGCAGTTAAGATATCTTCAACTTCAAGTATCCTAAGTATCCCACCTGTTCCAAACTGGCACATTTTAGGCTACTAAGTTTAGCTTACCATTATTTATTTTGTGCTACACAATAACGCATGCACTTTTGCCAATCTTATCTGCAAATTGCTGCAAGGTTATCTCGAAAGCTAAATCACTACATCAGACACCTTGCAATTAAGTATAAATAAAGTGAATGTGAAATATTTGAAAGGGTGGGGAGTGGCAGACTCAATGTCGTCAGGTACTCCTAATTTTAAAAATTGGTTCTTATAGTAGGTGTATCACAAAACATAAAAAAAACAGTGTCCTTACATATCTCAGACAAAATAATTTGCTAAGCTGTTTAGGCCTACACGTACATAACCTGGGTGAATCTAACTACACACCTCTACTGCTATTGTCTTTCATATCTGCAGTAATGGCAATACAAAAATTTCCAACACATAAACAGCAACAAATTATATAAGCAACTCTATCGAGCAGCTTTGCCCCCAGTACATATTAATATTGTGTTTGTTAAATTTAAGATAACTTGAAACTTTTAATGTGACTTTGCCCGCTAGTTCATCCAGTTCATCACTAAGCATTGGGTGTGGCCCATTTAAAGTACTGATTATTTCCCAGCCCCGCAGCTATGAACACATAGGTAATATTACAATAATTTCATGGCTAGACTCTGTCAAAATTTTAGTTTGTCTATATTATGCAAGTTGCAAATATAAATGCACGTTCAACTAATATGGAAATCAAAAAAGAGTTGAATTTTCGCAGTGACATTTGCTCGGAAAATGAGTGTGCTGATATACATGGAAATTGTAAAAAAAACTTTGACAGTGTAGAGATGATTCAACAACATGCACGTACAAACCCAACCCAGGATCAATAACAACCTCATTGAGAAATTAAAATACATTTAACCCTGTTTCACCCCCTGGAGGTGAAATTTAAAAAATTCCTTACAGTAGTTTACAAGCACTTCCATTAACAGTAATTTAAAGAAGAAAGAACCACACTAGCTTATAATGTTTAAGAGATACTTATAGAAAAATAAGTTAAAACACATATTACTCATTTCCATAACGTTAGTGGCCGAATTAAAAAAATTCTGAAATAAGCTGTTAGGCATTTGCATGGTCAATATTTTGAAGCAAAAAATACCCCTTAGGAGTCATAGTTTTGAAAACACTATTGTAGTTCCTATGCCCTAGGAGGAAGCTAGCCTTAAATGTCATGATTATAGCGCCAGCAGTTTGGGCTGTGCGTTGGTGAGTCAGTGAGTGAATGTGTGAATATATGAGGACAACCATTTTGTATAAACAGAGATATTGCTGCTACCATTGCAGGAAATCTACTAAAAGCGCAATGCAATACAACTTGCAGTTGGGCTGATGCCCAGTGGCAAGCACCTCTTGCACTCAACCTATATGTCCATTTAACTTTCCCCACACTCCCTCCCTCATCATCATCCTGTGCAACCTAACCAGCCTCTTCCTTCTTCTCCTATCCCTTAGGGAACTCCATCCCAATTCTTTCACCATTGAGGATGGTGTAAAATTCCTTTCATCTTCACCTTCTTGATTCCCCCTTCTCCATTTATCCTTAACCCACCTCGCTACCCTTCTCTGCACCTTCTCCAGCTCCTGTAATTCCTTGCCCACATACAGGTCCCAGACCGCAGCTGCATATTATAATATTGGCCTGACCATGGTGTTAAGCCTTCTTCTTCACTTCCCCACTGGTCCCTTCCAGGACCCTTCCCAGCATTCCCAAAGCCCTTCTCCCATTCACTACCACTCTCTGCACTTGCTTTTTCCACCTGAGGTCACTCTGTTGCACCACCCCCATGTACTTATACTCTGAAACCTCTCCTATCTCCTGAACTTGCCACTTATATGTTACTACGTGCATATCCCTCTTCTTTGTGAACCTTACGATCTTAGTTTTTCTCACGTTGATCTTCTTTTTGTTCCTTTCAGCCCACATCCTTAATTGCCCTATATCCTCCTGCAACTTATTCTCCCCACCCAGCTCTGCATACAGCACACAGTCATTAGCAAACAGCCGCCCTATACCTATCACCATTAACCCCAAGTCATTAACCATAATGGCGAACAACAAGGGGCCCACCACACTACCCTGCAGGGCACCCAGGTGTAACTCCTTCCTCCGACAATGAATCCCCCCACTTTCACTCTCTGTGTTCGACCCCTAAAGAAATCACCAGAACAAGCACTTGTTAAGTAGCAAATTAATATCGCAACAGGTTGGTCTACACTTCTCTTGAGATATACACATTTAATCAATTTCCCCAGTACACTAAACAGCCTAGAAAAGGCAATCTCATAACATTCAAGGTTAAGTGTTTCTTTTAGTTGATACTAAAATGTGGAATCATAATAACAGTATAAACTTATGTACTACTAAAACTTAAGCCTTATAATCTTGCCTACCATTATGTTTTGCTAGATCTGTATACGCCTACTGTTATAAAGCTAATCACAAAAATTCTAGACCACAATGATTATTTATATCCACTCAATCAAATGTTAAAAAAAATTATATTCTAAAGTATTTTGCAAGACCATATGTAACAAACTGCAGTGCAGAATTATATTCTTTCAAAGTACACATATTGGGTTGATAAAGAAAATTGAAAATTTCAAAATAATTGACTACTCCAAGCTGCTTGACTGTTACCAATAAAGTTTTATACATATTACGCATCACTTAGAAGCCAAACATTAACTATGTGCATTAGTGACACATACAAAAATCAGCCTGCTTTCATGTAACTTGATAATTTTGTTACTTAGCATAGAAAATAAATTCACATATTGCAAGCAGTGTTTCTATGTACAAAAAACAAATAGTTGACTTCTCCATGTTTCTAAAAACCAGCCACCCTGTGTCACTAAAAATACCGGTAATTATTAAGTTTAGAGGCTTTTCTGAAAAACACAAAAAAATTTCAAAATTATGGTATATTTCTACTCTACTAATCACGTAGAACATGAATATATTAGGGGCGTAGCTTTAAAATAAGTACAACATATTTTAAAAAAATTGAACAAAATTGCGAAATGAGCAGTATAACCAGTTTGTTTACGATTCTGAACAAAACATCCTAGACCAACAAAAGTTGCATTAATGGGTTCTGCACAGCTTACCTTGTTCATATTCAAGANTTAAAAAATTGAACAAAATTGCGAAATGAGCAGTATAACCAGTTTGTTTACGATTCTGAACGAAACATCCTAGACCAACAAAAGTTGCATTAATGGGTTCTGCACAGCTTACCTTGTTCATATTCAAGAGGGCGTAATGTTAAAATAAGTAGAACATATTTTAAAAACCTGCGAAATAGGTTTGTTTACGTATATTAAGTCAGAGGAATTATACCAGCCCCCTGCCTAGGTGAGTCAATTTACATTCTTTTGGTGTGTTTTACGGTTCCTTTAAATCCCTACAATCCTACATTTGTAGTTTAGTGTAAAACCCAAACATCCTAGGTTAGTTTAAAAATGTAGTGATTCACCCATCGTGGGGTTAGGTTCTGTTAGGTTAGGTGGGTACATATTATGAAATTAGTCTGACGTTAATGCCCCTCGTATATTCGTGTTCTGCATCATTAGTAGAGTGGAAATATACCATTTTCCATTAATTATTTTTATTTTTACAGAAAAGCCCCTAAACTTAATAATTACCGTCACGAGGTGTTGATTGACTGGTGTATGCGTGAGACAAGGGATGAAATTGGGGGGAGGAGGGTGTGAGCTCTTTCGTTGATACAGATGAGGCTAGATTTGGGAAGCACATGTTTAATAAATGTTACATCGTCCACGGGCATTGGGTTTTCAGCGGGGTCGAGAGACATACTAATCGTATATTTCTTGTTCCTGTCGAAGAGCGTACTAGCANCGCATGTTTAATAAATGTTACATCGTCCAGGGGCATTGGGTTTTCAGCGGGGTCGAGAGACATACTAATCGTATATTTCTTGTTCCTGTCGAAGAGCGTACTAGCNGGGGCATTGGGTTTTCAGCGGGGTCGAGAGACATACTAATCGTATATTTCTTGTTCCTGTCGAAGAGCGTACTAGCAGGACGTTTCATAGAGCCTGGAACGACAATTATATGTGACCACGTGTATAATTGTCTTTCAGAGCACAACTACGAGCAACTTTGGGTGAATCATAGTATGAATTTCATTGATCCCGATACAGAAACGAACACCCAAAGAATAGAGTGTGTGTGGCGGGATGTGTGGCACGGTCTTCCTCAGTATGGCAGGAGGACGCTGCACTTTGTGGGGTACCTGGCAGAGTTCATGTTTTGCCACCGTACTCCAACGAACGTGAGCGCATGCACCACTTCCTACTCATAGCGGGAAAATTGTACCCACTGTCTACTTAGGTGAATAAATTTACATACTTCCGATATGTTTTATTATATGCTGTATGTAAATGACAGGTTTTTGCATTTTGTGATATGTCGTCAAGGGTTTGTATATTTCTGTGTGTGTAGCTATTTTTAATGTAGCAAACCTAACCGAATACAACCTAACTTCGTGATATGTATCTCACAGGTGTCATTTGCACTGCCGCACGATGAAATACAATATTATGTGATGGCAGACAGTATCCTGTATTTACATGTCGTGATGTTAGGTAATGTTCGGTTAGGTATTTTTGCATTAAAAATATTTACATACGAAAATATAATGATAACGTACATATTTCACACATACCCCACAATTTCCCTCATCTTCATAGCCCTCCCCACTATCGTATTTGTGGTTTGTATTGATCATATGGTAATGCCCCTAGAAAATTTGTGTTCTGTGTAATTAGTAGAGTGGAATTATACCACTTTTTGTGATTTTTTTCCTTTGTTTTCGGAAAAGTCGCTAATCTTTACAATTACCCAAAATATATGTCAGAGTACTCAAGGTTGGTTTTGAAAAGAACATGGCTGCTACAAAGGATGCGAGAGTGAGCAGCGAATGTACATAGTCGTTCACTCACCCTCTCACGCTCTTTCTTCTGAGATGGGACAGCAGGAAGGACTCTCTGTGACATCAAGGGTGGGCAAGAGAGTACTTTTTCTGCGAATTGGGACACGGCCTGAACTGACCTAGGAGAATAAGTGAACATGAAAAGAAAAGTTGGCTAGACCTAATNTCTGCGAATTGGGACACGGCCTGAACTGACCTAGGAGAATAAGTGAACATGAAAAGAAAAGTTGGCTAGACCTAATATTTAAGGAAAAAACAAATAGGCTTAATCATGTAATTAAAAATTGTTCATGTCAAAAAAACATAATAATTGATAGAAATACTCAATAGTGCCAGCTAACAAAAATGGCAAAGCTGTGTGCATGTTTAGTGGGCAAAGTGCTGTAGCAGCGATTTACATTGCATATCATTCAGATGCAATGCAGCAATTGCAACAGAAAAATACTTGGCTGCATCTCCTTTGTTACCAGACAGACATTAGATGAAGTGCAAAGATGGTTTCAGAAATATGAAGACCTAAATGTTGTGCTGTTGATGAAATTACGTACATTGCTATTGGAAAACGAGATATTCACACAACAGTATGAAAAAGGTGCACAAAATATGGCAAAATTTCTGCAAATACATTCAAAAGTATCACTTTTAATATCTCAACGCCGCCGCGTAAACTTCAAATAAAGTCCTCTTCAAAAATAAACATTGTCGCTAGCAGCAGTTTATTCAGTAGAACTTGCAACATTTCTTGCAGCAGTAACTGGCAGCGCTTTACCTGCTCAACGTGCCACGTGATTTGACAAGCTGATGATTTCAGATGCTTGATATACAAATATATAAAAAAAAATCCCTGGCAACCCACATTAAATACACAATGCACGCAACAAGGAGATATTTGTATTTGATTGGAGAATTTTCTTGGCAGC
Organism: Clitarchus hookeri; assembly: GCA_002778355.1. NCBI lineage: Eukaryota > Metazoa > Arthropoda > Insecta > Phasmatodea > Phasmatidae > Clitarchus > Clitarchus hookeri. The sequence continues at coordinate 39,551 of NQII01004618.1, read as the reverse complement.
AGAGTTCTCGAGAAAGACATCATTCTAAATTATCAGCAGCTGTTGTTACAAAATAATTTTGCCTTGTATTGAAGTTGTGCAGTAATAGATCCTTGTAATCAGGGTTACAGTGTAAATGATAGTAAACATTTGACACATCTAATCCATAATAAAACTCCATTGTNTCTGCGAATTGGGACACGGCCTGAACTGACCTAGGAGAATAAGTGAACATGAAAAGAAAAGTTGGCTAGACCTAATTTTTAAGGAAAAAACAAATAGGCTTAATCATGTAATTAAAAATTGTTCATGTCAAAAAAACATAATAATTGATAGAAATACTCAATAGTGCCAGCTAACAGAAATGGCAAAGCTGTGTGCATGTTTAGTGGGCAAAGTGCTGCAGCAGCGATTTACATTGCATATCATTCAGATGCAATGCAGCAATTGCAACAGAAAAATACTTGGCTGCATCTCCTTTGTTACCAGACAGACATTAGATGAAGTGCAAAGATGGTTTCAGAAATATGAAGACCTAAATGTTGTGCTGTTGATGAAATTACGTACATTGCTATTGGAAAACGAGATATTCACACAACAGTATGAAAAAGGTGCACAAAATATGGCAAAATTTCTGCAAATACATTCAAAAGTATCACTTTTAATATCTCAACGCCATGCCGCGTAAACTTCAAATAAAGTCCTCTTCAAAAATAAACATTGTCGCTAGCAGCAGTTTATTCAGTAGAACTTGCAACATTTCTTGCAGCAGTAACTGGCAGCGCTTTACCTGCTCAACGTGCCATGTGATTTGACAAGCTGATAATTTCAGATGCTTGATATACCAGGTCCAAAATATAAAAAAAAATCCCTGGCAACCCACATTAAATACACAATGCACGCAACAAGGAGATATTTGTATTTGATTGGAGAATTTTCTTGGCAGCAGAGTTCTCGAGAAAGACATCATTCTAAATTATCAGCAGCTGTTGTTACAAAATAATTTTGCCTTGTATTGAAGTTGTGCAGTAATAAATCCTTGTAATCAGGGTTACAGTGTAAATGATAGTAAACATTTGACACATCTAATCCATAATAAAACTCCATTGTNGATCCTTGTAATCAGGGTTACAGTGTAAATGATAGTAAACATTTGACACATCTAATCCATAATAAAACTCCATTGTGGTCTGAATTGTACTGTAGTATTTCCTCATAGATTTTGCGTATTCATTAACCTTATAATGCATTTCCTTGTTGCTAGCTGACAAGTTGGGATATTGATACATTTCTGGCTTGATTGTGGTACTTTGTAGCATAATAGGGTTTCAGAATTTTTTCTCATTTATAGTTTCTGCGAGGTGTTGTGCCTACACAGAAGCTCCCTGCAACAAGTAGCAACACAAACCTGTGCAAAAGTCTAAAGAAAAGGAAGATGAGCTCCCCCACCTCCGAAATGCAGTTTGACCTAAATGACACATCATTCGAACCAGGTAGGCCATCTGTGTTGTCTATATCTATCTCCATTGATGGAATCAAAATTGTATTTTGGTGTGCTTATTTACAGTAAACTGTGTTATTGTTTGTTTCTTACATTGGTAACTAACAAATTTTTAAAAAGAGTGTATTTGCTCACGCAATATCATTTGTAAACTTGTGGTTTTTCCCCAAGTAATTTTCCAGTAGTATTGAAAATATATAATGGTACAATTTTTCATCCAAACAGATTTGTCTGTGTACATGGAAAAGAAACACTATTTACTGTAAACATTTTGCACTACACAACCATGAAGTAATCACAATTAACGTGCTGTCACATGAACACACACACTCAAATGTGTGTAGAAGAATCACATTAACCCTATTATGGAAAGATTTTGTTTTCAGCAAAGTAGTAGGTAAAGANACTCAAATGTGTGTAGAAGAATCACATTAACCCTATTATGGAAAGATTTTGTTTTCAGCAAAGTAGTAGGTAAAGAATTACTGTAAATGAAACTAAGTATGTTAGGTACGTAGGTAGCACACAATAAGTGATACGAACTAGTAATATATTTTTATAATTAGCTGTTTTCAGGAACTGAAATATATTGCGTGAGAAGAATATAAAGATAAATAGTTCTTGTAGGCAGTTGTGGAATATCACTTTAACAGTCTTTGTGACGTCAATTTCTGTTGCTTATTTTGTAACATTGAATTCTTATATTTTCCCATTCATACTTCATTATGTTTGACAGTATCAATGTTGTATCTAGTGGTACCACAATGTCATTTCTACATTACAAAACGAAAGGTAAGAAATGTAACCTACAGTTGTAAAAACTCCAATAATTACAGACTTATCTTAGTATATATACCAGGTAGTAAAAACATATTATACAAAATACAAGGTACCACTTAAAGATAAATATAAGCTATGTACTGGTAAAGCATATGTTTGTGCACTTTTACTTTTTATGTATTCTTTGGATTATGGGAGTACTATAATGAAGTCATGTATTAATGTGTAGCCACCTAAGTAACATTATTTCGAGTCTGATGTTGCAGTGTAGCCATGTAGTGGAAAACCTGTTTACAATGTACATATTGGCAGTTCAAGGTAAAGTGAGCTTTTTTGTTGAAATCAACCAATGAAATAAATAATTGCCCATAACTGCACCTATCGTACAGTATGCACTGGCATGCAGAACCCAGTTAAGCTGGCAGAAAATTTAAAAATTAGTTGTAAAACCTGTCATATTGTGAGTGTAAAATGTAAATTTATGGCTATCAAAATTTAATGGTTTCTTTACACATCCACATGAGCACAAATTCGCACATTATTAACACATTAAATTTTTTAAGGAAGTGGTTGTTGAAAAATTGGATAGAATATGGCTGAAATACTGGTGGTTGTTAAAAATGAAATGAAGAGATCTTATTTTGCTACTGCCTGTACTTGAGTGAACTCTTTTTCTTTAGACCATCGCCTAATTAAACTTTATCATGTTAAGAATCTTTTGCTGTCCAAATCAGGCTAGGAGTTAAACTCGTAGCCCTATATATGTGATACATATCACACTCGCCCGCATACACACACACAAATATCTTATTGGTATGCACAATCAAAAAAATATCAACATGATGGTATGTGTTACTTTATCAGTATTGGCACTACAAAATGCTGCAGTTGTAAGAACTATAAAATACTGTCTCAGCCTGCTACAATGTCAATAACAAGTAGACCCAAGGTCTATAAAATGTTACAAAAGGCATTTAATCTTCATCTTGAATTTACACTAGGCAAAATAACAAGGAAATAAGAACAAAGTAACTTAATATAAAATGTGCATTGTACTAAATAACTACTTGCACCATGTTCATAGTATATTTTTTCTTCAATAAAGTACAAATATAATACAATTCTTTTAAGATTAACAATTCAAAACCAATACAAGTTAAAATACAGTTATCTTTGTCATGTCAAATGAACAGATTTAAATAACCAAAAAGACAAAGTTGCATGACTCGTTCGTCTAAGTTCCTCAATTACCTGTTAGGCCAGTATTCATAATCATGCCTTAAGGAATAGCTCCTTCAAGGCAATCTTATACCTTGTCTCAAATTCGTTTTCACATGCCATAGACGCTGCTTAAACTGATCTTAATTAATTACAAGATGGTCTCCCCAAAGACAGCATTATTTTCATTTGCTTTGACACTATATTTTTATGTTACACTCACTGCTTGAAACAGTCATTTCTAAACCACATTTCATAGTTTTCAAGCATTTGCTTAAGAGAAGAAATAAGACAGTCTTCGCTAAGTCAACTGAGTGATGTCTTGATACAGTCTTGAAGCATACCAAAATGGTGGGTACCAGAGAACTGCAATAACCTTGTAAAGTAAAACTACTGTATTTAATTTGTACACTGCATAAATTATTTTACATGTAATGCAAATTAGCTTTTAAAATTTGTAAAACAGTTTGAGTATACAGAGTATGCATTTACTTCCAAAACATAATATATTTTCACATGATGAAATACTTGTAATGATGCCCATTTGTCATTGCAAATAAGGTTAACTTTACAAAATGTTGAAGTTTACAGAAAATGTATTTATTTCAAAAGTATAAAATATTTTGACATGGTGAAATACAAACTACCTGTTTGACAGTTTAACAAATGGCAATTTCTAATGAGAGTCCAATATTATTTAAATTAAACGGTATTGTAGTTGGTAGCATTGGTGGTTTCAAAACATTAAAACAGACAACCATTTTGGAGATGGTTTGATCCCAACCAACTCCGTATTTTTCCTAATATGGGTATTAATTTTTTCTAATGGCATACAAACTATAATTTGGTTGTTTCTCTGGAAATACATATGTAATTTTTGATAGCCATATGCTTAAATTTTTAGTATTCTGATAATGGGATAAATGCACACAAAACAGTGTAGTATTTGTGATGCAAAATTTTGTAGCTGTAGTAACAAAATTCTTACTTTATTAAAGCATCTTGAACAGCACTTTAAGCGGTGATGAGATCATTCAATAAATGGTGATTTATAAGGGTGAAATAAATGTCTCCCAAAAAAAATATTGCAACCTCAAACAGTAAACTTATCACACTTGCAAATTGAACGATCTAATGTACTCTGCTGCCTTACACATGAACAGAGATGACAATCAAGAAGCAGGTTTTCTCACTTTACTGTTTCTTTAATTATTAACTACACTTCTTTGTGAAATTTTTTGATTTACCAGCACACTTTATCTAGACATGAAGTGCAATAGTTCTGTATTACATCACTGAACATTATAGAATTTAGTTTCTTTAATGCATTATAAATTTATTTGGTTAACACTGATTACAAATGTTCTCAATAAAAAGTATTTTGCTCAAAATACTGAAGTCTCCTTCTAAAAAGTGAGGATAACAAAAATATTAGCAGCCCACAGCATAATTACTCGGCAAGGTTAAACAAAAATTTATTACAAATCTTTTGTAGGATTTCCTCCCTCTGGTCAGCAATAATCAAGGCACTGTTTGCTAGAATGTAGTTGTGATAAAAATAATTGAATCCTATGTTGTGCTAATTAGCACACAATAGTTAAGTGATTCTTACATAAACAGAAAATCAAAACTACACAAACCCCAACTCAAGTTACATATTGAAAATTAACATTTAAAAAAAATTATAGGCTATTGTTTAAATCCATGAACTCAGAATAAGAATATTTACATATATACAGAAAATCTTACACAATTCAGGTTCATATTGTAAAATACTGTATGTACTTGTGTATCTATTTTACCAGTATAACTAGGAGTTACATGTTTTCAGGCTCAAAAATACAACCATATGATTTACTTGCATCACCCTAACAAATACAACAGGAATTAAAAGAAATTTTAAAAGTACCCAATACACACAGCTGTGATAACATCAATGGTAAATGGTACACTAAACAAAAAGGCAATTGTGGTAGATTTCATCTAAACATCCTTTGATTTACAATCGTAAAACAATCAAAATAGCAACAAGTACTATCTCGCCACTGGCACACTTGAAATTAACATTTACATAAAGCAATTTCACCAACAGTGGAAAAATAAGATCCAAAATTATTGCAAGAAAAATTCATGACGTGCACAAAAAACACTAATTCCACAGACTCACCATAACAAAATATTCAATTGAAAGAAGTGAGATTACGAGGGCAATATAAGAAAGCAAACATAAATTGTACTAAATAAAATGTGTAAACCAACTGTAGGTTACAAAAAAAAAATACAGATACTTAAAACAGTGCATTAAAATAAAATTGTTATAACTGTTTACACAAAAATGTCACTAGTCATACAGAAGAAACACATCATAGATATGAATGACTTACTCGCAATATATGAGTAATACCGTTACAACTTGAATGGAGAAACAATTCTCAAAAACAAATGTAACTTACATTACATTTCTATACAAACAATTTTGAGCAACTAGTCACTTAATAGTATTTACAATGTCGGGTTAGACTTATCCCATGGGTGTTGTTTTGCCAAATTAAATATAAAATAAATATGTGCGTTTTCTTGTAATAAACAAAAATCGTGTAGTACAAAATACGTGTGGAATTGGTCGGGCATAGGAGTGGTGATTGCATGAAATTCCTAACACGCCTCTTACTTTCTCTATGAGCGTGGCATCTAGCAAAGAGGACAATGACACCACGCAAGTCGGCATCCCTTTAATTTATGGGGCACGCAAAAATTTGCTTTAATTTAGCAATTGTGTTTTAGAAATGACAAAATATTTAATTTGAAAACACAGGTAAGTGAACTCTGAAACAATAAAGACTNTAGCAATTGTGTTTTAGAAATGACAAAATATTTAATTTGAAAACACAGGTAAGTGAACTCTGAAACAATAAAGACTCATTATAGAATATCCCTCACAATACAAAACTGCAAAATACAATTACCCTTAGGTTTAACATATCAGGACACAAGACAAAATTTCATACAATTGAATGAAAATTAATAATGAGACAAAGCATNTAGCAATTGTGTTTTAGAAATGACAAAATATTTAATTTGAAAACACAGGTAAGTGAACTCTGAAACAATAAAGACTTATTATAGAATATCCCTCACAATACAAAACTGCAAAACACAATTATCCTTAGGTTTAACATATCAGGACACAAGACAAAATTTCATACAATTGAATGAAAATTAATAATGAGACAAAGCATGCAAATCACTGAATAAAGAAATTCTAACTACTTCAACGACTACATGAAGCATAACACAGTAGTTAAGTATGAAGAAATAGATTTTTTATTAATTGAAGAATTTTACTGTAACAGACATTTATAATTAATAAGAAAAATCATTAGTTGAAATCAATAGAAAACCATGAAAAATCTGGCAAAATAAATTATGATCAGTTGGCAATACAGTAACATACTAAATAACCTCTTTAAGAAGGCTAACAAAAAAGTAATTTACATGAGTTAATTGTGAACTGGCTCGTTATATCTCTCATTAGTAAAAATCATTGAAATGTTTGTAGCAATAACTCAGCTTTGAACATAAGATTCTCACTACTGGCTTCTAGTACTGTTCGTGGAAACTAAAAATAACCTCATAAAATTTCAGATTATATTTAACATCTTCCAAATTTACCCTCATCAAATTCAAATGTAATTGAGATATTCCAAAACAAATTAAAATAACAAAAAGTCTGTACCTCTCAAAACATAAGATGAAGTTGCACACATTACCTAGCATCTGTAGGTCTTACTTATCATGTAGGTGGAAATGGCAGCCAAAGTTCTTGGAAAGCACTCCAAAACTAATTACAATGCGGCTCGGACCTCTTCTTTCATGCATGTTTTTCTGCATGAGTTGATTATTGGTATGTCATTTAATTTCATATTACGTAGATACTGCTCAGCTTCATTTAAAAATTGACAACACCTTAATATGATTTTCTTCACAAACAGGTTTCTTGAAATCGAATTGCCATATGTTCTTTAAATTTAAAATATCAAGTAAGTTATTCATGATCTTAACAAATCTTACTGTGGCTGCTGACCCTTCAAACTGTGTCTCTCCAATCGAGTGTGATAAAAATTGTACAGCATTTGCTACTGAATGGCTTGGTGTGGTCAAACTAACTTTCATTTTTTGATTTTGGTAGAAAATGTGGAATGACTTGAGTTTATTCCCTAAATGCAAGCCTTCCTGCTCCTGAATTTGATGCGACTTCTCAAAATAATCCCACAAAATGATCTCACCATTGTCATTAACTAACACACGTTTATCCCCTAATGCATTCAGCGAAAGCTCTACCATGTGGCTAGGGTCAGGAAATACAACTATTTTATTTGCACTGTCTTGTGGGATGAACCAAGTTTTTAAACGTTTACTTGTATCCAAGGAACAACCCAACAACTTTGCCATACTAAAATTTGTGGAGGTTCCATCAAACGTGATGGGAACAACACGCACTCCACTCTCAGTTGCCAGTTTTACACACAGCAAAACAAGGTTAGCTTTTGGCTCTGCATTTATACCTTCCGCTAAAAAGTATCCAGCAGGTGCTTTCCATGATCCGTTTACAGCAACTAGAATAAAAACTAATGCTTCCTTGGCTAATTGTCTTATCAACACCAGTTCCCATCTCCTCCACAAATCCATAATATCTGTGCCCATCATATTCAACATGTTTTCTCAAATCCATTTCATCGAAAACAAGGGAGCACACCACCTCATGACTCTGACATGCTCTTCTATACATATTATAAAACTCAACGTCTGTCTGTCTGTTAGTGCGCTTATCACTTGAGAACCATGTATCCAATTTACATGTGTTTTTTTTTTAAATTCATACCTATGTTCTCTGGCCAGGTTTTAGTAACATAAGAAATAAGCAGTGACGATAATAGTGAATCAAGTCGAAAAAAAGTTTGCCGCCAGCGCACTGTCTTGCAATACACTGTCTAAACCGTTAAGATGGAACAATATCATGTAATAAAGAATTGTGTAGAATAAAAAGACCTAAAAAAACTCATTGTATCATATATTTATTTATAACAGAGAAATACTAATAAGCGTTTTTACCATTTAATTTACCTCTCACAGCCATGCTTTTCACGTGGACAATTATTACTCCCAGATGGGTCAGAAAAAGAAATAGACACGACGACACAGCGNGACAGCCATGCTTTTCACGTGGACAATTATTACTCCCAGATGGGTCAGAAAAAGAAATAGACACGACGACACAGCGACCACCTCTTGCCATTGGTTCAAACATGTGTTACCAATTACTATTCAAACTACATTTTATTACGCTGACCACATTATATTATGAATAGGGCCACCTGATTTTCGCGAAAAGATAATCGTATGCATGTTAAAAGGAAAGCAATAACTGGTGTACAGAAAGTCAGGAGACAGTTCCTTGCAATGTTGTATTCAAAGAAATTTTCTTAACCACTATCATTTAATATTTATGTCAGGATCGTGGTAAATGGTGGTCCATAATCTGTGCCTACCCCTCTGGGAGACAGGTGTGACATGTATATATGTATGTTATATATGATAGTAGTTTACTAATTTACTATGATATAATATTGTAATTGTATTTTCCCAATTTATTTATTAATGTATCGCTGTAAAAACTAAATTGTACCGTGGCGAAAGTGGGCCAGGTCACTAGTCATTAACAAATCTAGACCTTCTCCACTAATAAGGCTTTTGTTTTTTAAACTTTCATTTACATTATCAAAATGTGCTACTGTCTTTCCTAACCNCCTTCTCCACTAATAAGGCTTTTGTTTTTTAAACTTTCATTTACATTATCAAAATGTGCTACTGTCTTTCCTAACCACCTATTCTTTTGCTGAAAAGTTTTCAGCTTCTCATTTCATGTAGCTTTNTAACCACCTATTCTTTTGCTGAAAATTTTTCAGCTTCTCATTTCATGTAGCTTAGCCTGGAGACACTGCTTACTTGGAATTGTAAATTTGTCAGGAGAAACTGAAGTACTTTGGTTACACTTAATTGCCCTTTCAGGTGAATCATGACACACCCCTCTTGCTGGCATCTCTTCCTCTCCACTGCCCAGCCAAAGGGCAGTATCACTTACTTGGGGCCGTGGTAGTTTTCTTTTGCGCTCAACCTGCAAATGTAACAGTTTAAAATCTTTTTTTTGATCATTTAAGTTTCAGATTCCATGTATCCATCAGCAAATACACAGTATTTAATGCAGATCTAGACACGAGCAGCAAAAAGGTGTTCCCATATTGGTCGTAAAAGTATAAAATTACTAACGATTTATACTCTTAAGCCCTCAGATCTCCATTGTACTATACCAAACCTAATTAACTAGCCCAATATAAATAAATCTAGCATTTTTTACTGTTTACACAAATCTGTGAGTGGTACCACGTCTGGTTGGATACATGGAATCAAAATGCACAATACAGTACATCAGAAGCTTACTGTACTATTTAATTGAACAAAATCTTTCTCAGAGATCATTATCACTACAATGCAGTAACTGTAAGCACCCCAGTCAAAGAATCAAGTCGGCAGAGTAATAAACATGTATCTAGCATGAAACTTGGGTAACTACAAATGAATTACTTCTAAATTGTTTTGTATTCAATGCAACATCATGGTAACAGTGAAATAGCATTTCCATATGGTTGTCATTTGACATCTACCGCTTTTGTGATGTAGGTGGTCTAAAATGATGTTAATAGTGTAGAATATTATATTTTCCAAAAACTGAAAGTACCAGTCCAAAGATAATTGGTATGAATGTTAATTCTTGCTGCATCACAAAGGACAAGGAACTTTGTATCAGGTGTACAACATTGCTTCCGACATTTTTTCCCCAACATTTGAGGCTTTATTGTTAAAACGAGATTACATATTTATTATTAAAAGTACTGTCCGTCGCTAGCCACTACTTTTTCCCANGTATCACTTACTTGGGGCCGTGGTAGTTTTCTTTTGCGCTCAACCTGCAAATGTAACAGTTTAAAATCTTTTTTTTTGATAATTTAAGTTTCAGATTCCATGTATCCATCAGCAAATACACAGTATTTAATGCAGATCTAGAAACGAGCAGCAAAAAGGTGTTCCCATATTGGTCGTAAAAGTATAAAATTACTAACGATTTATACTCTTAAGCCCTCAGATCTCCATTGTACTATACCAAACCTAATTAACTAGCCCAATATAAATAAATGTAGCATTTTTTACTGTTTACACAAGTCTGTGAGTGGTACCACGTCTGGTTGGATACATGGAATCAAAATGCACAATACAGTACATCAGAAGCTTACTGTACTATTTAATTGAACAAAATCTTTCTCAGAGATCATTATCACTACAATGCAGTAACTGTAAGCACCCCAGTCAAAGAATCAAGTCGGCAGAGTAATAAACATGTATCTAGCATGAAACTTGGGTAACTACAAATGAATTACTTCTAAATTGTTTTGTATTCAATGCAACATCATGGTAACAGTGAAATAGCATTTCCATATGGTTGTCATTTGACATCTACCGCTTTTGTGATGTAGGTGGTCTAAAATGATGTTAATAGTGTAGAATATTATATTTTCCAAAAACTGAAAGTACCAGTCCAAAGATAATTGGTATGAATGTTAATTCTTGCTGCATCACAAAGGACAAGGAACTTTGTATCAGGTGTACAACCTTGCTTCCGACATTTTTTCCCTAACATTTAAGGCTTTATTGTTAAAACGAGATTACATATTTATTATTAAAAGTACTGTCCGTCGCTAGCCACTACTTTTTCCCATNAGGCTTTATTGTTAAAACGAGATTACATATTTATTATTAAAAGTACTGTCCGTCGCTAGCCACTACTTTTTCCCATCTTTCTGGCAATTTTTGGATACCATCTTGAAAAAACGATGCGTCTTTTGAGGCGACCCACGGATTGATCCATTTTTTGGCTTCCCCATACGAGCCGAAATGCTGATCGGCCAGGCCGTGTGCCATCGATCGAAACAAATGGTAGTCGGAAGGAGCAACGTCTGGAGAGTACG
>NQII01004618.1:0-27933 GCA_002778355.1 Clitarchus hookeri | reverse complement strand
TACGGCGGGTGGGGTATAAGACCTCCCATTTCAGCGTTGTCACTTATGTCTTGACCGGTCTTGCGACATGTGGCCGAGCATTATCATGCTGGAGGATAACTTTATCGTGTCTCTCTTTGTACTGTGGCCGTTTCTCCTTCAAAGCTCGGCTCAAACGCATCAATTGCGTTCGATACTGATCCCCTGTGATGGTTTCACTCGGTTCCAATAGCTCATAAGATACCACACCGAGGTGACCTTGGCGCAGTGCATATTCGGTCTGTCCGTCGATGTGGAGGCATGTCCAGGCATTCCTTATGGTTTTTTGCGCTTGGGATTATCGTAGTGGACCCATTGTTCGTCGCCGGTCACAATGCGAAGTTGAAACCCCTTCCGATTCTGTCTTTGAAGCAGCTGTTTACAAGCAAAGAAACGCTGTTCAACATCTCTCGGTTGCAACTTGTACGGAACCCAATTTCCTTGCTTCTGAATCATTCCCATGGCTTGTTGCGTCACTCCCAATTATTCTGCCAATTCTTCTTGCGTTTGGCACGAGTCTTCATCAAGTAATGCCTCCATTTCGGAATCTTCGAAACATTTCTCTCTTCCACCGCCATGCCGGTCCTAGACGTCAAAATCACCACTCTTAAAGCATTGAAACCACTCACGACACGTTCAGTCACTAAGGGCAGCCTCACCGTACGTTTTCTTGAAATGGAAGCAGAAAATAAACAATTCCCGCACATGCTGAGCATTTGGCTTGAAAACTGACATCTTCGCTCGAGAATAAATTTATGATGCAAACACAAATTCACTAATGTGGTGATGTCGTTATGTTGACAGATGTCCAAGCTTACTGTGTGACATTATTGATCGACATATTTCCACCAGCACTTACCGCTGCAGCCATGGATCGAAAAACGGCGGAAGCAAAGTTGTACGCCTGATAATATTTTGGATTGTTGAATTATTCAGAATATTTTAGTTTTATCATGGGGCATAATATCCTAACGCAGTAGCTGAAGGCTGTCTATGAGTGATATGTTGCAGCACTGGCTGTGTAAACAAATGAGCTTTGATATTAATGAAAGAGCTGGTTAGCATTATGCAATTTTCATGTCAACTAGCACTGCGATTACTGGAGTGTACTGTTGAATGAGAAGAGTAGTGCTGCACTAGCTTTCAGTGCATTTTCGTATATGCATGAAATAATAATGAAGTGTGCAAGTTCGGGCATTTTGAGGTATGAGATTGTTTATGCAGAGGGTGTTCTCTCAATGTCTACAAATAATTTTTGAATTTTAATTAGATTATCCTTGATGTAGATTATCAGTGTGATTCATGTAACATATTTCCCTTTGAATCCCTCCCCATTGTGGATTTTTTTTAGAAGAATACAATAATACGCCCATGCAAAAATTAATTGGCAATGTATGATTTCTCAACTGTATTCACCACTTCCTACTCGCTGCCAGGGAACTGTATCTGCTCTAAGTAGGTGAGTATAATATTGTACTTTCTGATATTAGTTCTCTTTTATTCTATCTGTACTGTTAACATTTATACAAGTAATTTGCCTAGTTTAGAAAAATAGTTTAAACTATGGAAACAGTGATTCATCATTGGAAAAGGTGTGCTGTAATCTGCAGTTTCCTTTGTACACCATGAATCAGGTAATTATGTGTGACCAGGATGGCCACTCAATCTATATTTTAAAATTCCTTGACTTTTCCAGGTTTTCCAGACCAAATTTGCATTTTTCCTTGCTGCTAATTTTGGCCTAATCTCTGCTTACTAAAATGTCACATTTGCTTGCAGCCGTAAAAATAGAATTTTATGGTTACCACCCTAATTTTCAAAGCTGTAATGCTACGTGGTGAACAAAACCCCTGAAGCCAGCATCTCTTTACCCNTTTTATGGTTACCACCCTAATTTTCAAAGCTGTAATGCTACGTGGTGAACAAAACCCCTGAAGCCAGCATCTCTTTACCCTGCTTTTTTTACCAATTTTATACAATTCCCTCACTTTTCCAGGTATTCCCTGTTTTCCAGAAGAGTGGCCACCTGATTGAACCTCCGCACGCACTCCGCGGAGCAGATTTGCATACTTCTAATTTCTCAAGAACTAGTTGTGGGTTTTTTTATTTTATTTATTTATTTTGAAATTTTTTACTTTTTTACCCTGAAATTTCCTTGAACTTCATAATCCTTCCCCCTAGCAAGAACTGTAGGACCTCAACTAAATACAAATATGCCTGTGTAATTATGAATCAGACTCTTCTGTAAGCTACAACAGTACCATTTCCAGAATTTTTTCTAGCGATTTCTAGAAAGAGATGCAATTGTGCTCAGTTACCAAAAGATTTCCCTATGCACTTTTATATTACTCCCAATTTTCTGGTTACGTACCTTATCTATTAAAGCAACACCAAAATGGTAAATAAACAACATTGTGACTTAAGCTATTTACTCACCGCCAGAAATTTTAAAAACTTGTAAACTACTGTTGAAATTATGTAAGATACAGTTCCAATCAAACATAAAACATACACTGATATTTGGTCACGATTTATTTGTAACAATTTCAGCATTTAAAGCTTTTTGTTTATGTTTTAATTTCTTTTGAGTTGAATGTTTATTTACTTTGAAACATAATTTTTAAAGCCCCTAGCCTTAGGTATAGCTAGAATTGTAAACCAGAACATCACTTCTAAATTTTATTAATTTTGGTTTGTTTACATTTTCATGTATTTTGACAGTTCTATTTCTTTCTTTTATTTTGTTATATGAACTGAGCTCAAATATATTTCACAATAACATGTAAACAGTTGAAATATTATATGATAGTGGTTTAGAAAATTTCTTTGTTTACAACATTAATTGTTTTGCCTCCGACCGCCAGTACAAAAAGATTTCTGTTTGATGTGACACGCAAAAGGGCTACGTTTAGTTGTCCGTGTGAAAAACATGCTCCACTCAAATTCACTCCAGCCACATTAAGTGTTTGACTCTGTGTCTTATTTATGGTCATACCAAAATAAACTGCTGTTGGAAATTGGACTCTTTTAAAATTTAAAAGGCAAATCCAAGGGAATCATTAATATTCTAGGTATTAAAACAGTTTCTCCAGTATCACAGCCAGTTAGAATAGTACCTTCAATAAGATAACTTTCTAAAAAAATTTTATTTGTAATTGTGTCCGTTGCATAATTTTGGTGGATTTATATTTTGCAATAAAGTTATGGTAGCTCCAACTTTTCAAAACAGTTTGTGTGGTGTCGTGCCAGAAGGATCAATGAATTAAGAAATTCTGTGGGATAGTGCACAGCTTCTTCACTGTCGAGTACTGATCTACCGAGTTATAGACTTGTGTTTGTGCATTGAATTTTGCGAGCACTAATTCATTAATTTTTTCGACTTGTTTATTAGTAGACGATAATATTGCTCTTTCTTTGAACCACGATAGTGTCTTATTTGAAAGGTAGTGTATTTCAGGGTATACGTTATCTATCATTTGTTGGTGGTCGGTGACTGAAACACATATATCACTATTGAGAGACATTTTTCCTCAAACCAGGGAAAGCTCTCCATTTCAGATTTTCAGTAGCATGCCAGTAAACATGCTGGTATCTTCTGAAGACATACGTACTCTCATGTTTGTTTTGAGTGCTAATTTTGCTACGTTGGGCCAAAGATACAATCTTTTTAATGATTCATTGACTTCATCAGCTCTGGTTCCTCTCGCCACCACCGGCAATATTTGACTAAAATCTCCTGAGAATAAAACAGTGGAACCACCCATAGGTGTATTTGTATTTCTTAAATCCCGCACGGTTCTATCCAGAGCTTTGACAGAAGTTTTATGCGACATAGGAGCCTCATCCCAAACTATCAATGAACAGTCCTGTATTAGTTTAGACCTGTTACTTTGTTTTGAAATGTGTCATATGCTTGTACCATCATCACAAACGTTTAGAGGAAGTTTAAATCTCGCATGTGCCATTCTTACTTCTTCTAAAAGAGTGGCTGCGATGCCAGATGATACTACAGTAAGGGCAACATTACCGCTAAATCTAACTTTAGTGAGAAGCAAATTAATTAAGAATATTTTACCTGTGCCGTCCGCTGCTCCTGCCTGTGTATAGGTCTGTGCGCACGTGTCTCAATTTTAGAAATTGCTGTTTCGCAAAAGTTTCATAACTTTTAAAGTATTGGCTATAATTGTATGCTGTAAAGGACATTTCTTATTCACATTAAACAGTTTTAATTATAAATTAATTTATTTTGATAAAGATTAGGTTCTTTGTGGTTAGAAAAGAGTGGATTTTATGTTTGTTTTTACTGTCTAATTTAAATTGTAAATACGCTTATTACTACTTATCTATTAAAAATATATATATGCTACCGCTGACTATTTTGTAGATCATTTAATTTTACACAATTATTTTGTGCATGATTTTGTTATATCTCTGAAGGATTAGTCAGCATATTCCATGAGAGTGCGCTGGCGGCAAACTTTTTTCCTGACTTGATTCCCTAATACCATTAATGCTCAACTCCTATAAGTGCTAGGGCAATTTTTTAATACAGTAGAATCCTGATAATTTGTATTGTCAAGGGACTGAATGTTAAATGTGAATTATCGAGATATTCAAATTAGCGGTATTACCAATAATCGGGAGCAAAAAAAGAAAAAATACATAATAATGAGATTAATGCAAATTTGCATTAATATGTAATGATAAACGCATGGCTACATATTATGTATACATATGTATATATAAATCAATAAAAACATATTAAAAATTTACGTTTAAAAAAAATTTGTAATTTTCTTTTGGTGCAAGCCTTGGAGACTGGTATTGCCGATGGCTTTGTCAAGCATGTTCAAAGCAGAAAATACTTCATCGCCAACGTCTGATTTCGCTAAGAAANGCAGACAAGTATTGTCGATGGCTTTGTCAAGCATGTTCAAAGCTGAAAATACTTCATCGCCAACGTCTGATTTTGCTAAAAAAAATGGCGCACGTTGTTGATGTATTGTTTAGCCACTTTAGGTGTAATTGTCGGCAAATCATCTTCGTCATCACCTTCACCATCAATGTTCTGAGATGGAGCCAAAATTTTGTCATCTATTAAAATCCCCGCTACCGCTAGGCCATCGTCAAAATGGATGAAATCTTCAAACGTTATAGCATTTTCTTCATTGTGAGGAAGACGATTCCAATTCACAGGGCATTCTAAGTCTTTTTCAGTAACTGCTGATGAAAGTTCCGTTCCACCTTCGTGAATCCACAAGCACGAAAACAGTTTTTTATTGTGCTTTCGCTAACACTTTGCCACGCCTTGTTCATGGCTGAAAATAAGGTGATTTTATGATTCTTCTCATCCTCGATGCTGTCAAGGAGTTGCATCACTACTTCCTTGTGGTAAAAGGTTTTGAACGTTTTAATTATGCCCTGGTCTAGAGGCTGCAGCTTAGAAGTAGTGTTGGCAGGCAAAAACACAACATTAACATGACTGAGCGGTGGGGTATTGTTGTGGGCCGTACAATTATCCATGAAAAGTAGAATTTTTCGCTGCCTTTTCTCCATATCAGCATTCACTGATCGTATCCATTCCTTGAATAATTCGCCCGTCATCCACGCTTTTTTGTTTGCACGATAGGTCATCGGAAAAGTTTTTATGTTTTTAAAACATCTTGGTTTGGCTGATTTGCCTATCATGAGCGGTCTTAATTTCTCAGATCCATCCATGTTGGCGGCCAACAATATGGTTACACGTTCTTTACTATTTTTTCCGCCATGACACTTTTCTTCCTTAAAACATATTGATCGGTCGGGGAGACACTTATAAAATAACCCCGTCTCATCGGCATTAAAAATGTTGTTGGGCTCATAAGAATCAATTATTTCTCCCAATTCGTCTTTCCACTCAGAACAAACGTCGGCCGATACACTCGCACTTTCCCCACTAACCTTCTTAAATTTTATGCTGTGCCTTTATTTAAACCTATCAAACCAACCATCACTCGCACGAAAGTTTTTAATTCCCATTTTTTCTGCGAAAATTTTTGCTTTTTCTCTTAAAATGTTTCCTCCAACTGGTACATTCGAATTCCGTGCTTGCGCAAACCACTTTTTTTAATTCTCTTCTAGTTGTGGATACTCACCAGTCTCAAAGCGCTTTACTTTGCTATCCGATGTCTGGGAGGCGATTTTGTCCTTGTTCTTCAGAATTGAGTTTATTGTGGAAAGAGGAACGTTATAATGTTTGAACATGTCAATTTGTTTATCACCACCGGCCACAGCGTTAATGATTTCTTTTTTTTTCTCTAATAGAAAGACATTTATTAGCTCTTTTCGGAGGCATGGCTAAGACCGAACTGACTAACTTTTCACTCGCTCTGCTCCTTCCTACCCTCTCATAACACTAGGCCGGACACCAAGGCGCCTCTTAGTTCTGGGAATCACAGACACACATCCCCTCACAGCCTACTCGGCGTCATTACCTTCCCTTCAAACCCTCCTACGTCCCTCAGTACCCATCCGGTTTTTTTTACCCTGCCCGAATCGCATAAATCTAGAGCTGGTTTACAGTCTAGGGTTAAAAACATTACGAGTTAACGAGATTTTTTAGTTGGAAATAAGAATTATAAAACGTTTTAATTGAACTCGAGCACCAAAATAAATACGTATTATCGAGTGGACCGGAATGCATTGTTTTTTTTACGAATTAAAGGGATTTTCTTAAGGGACCGGCAAATTTGCACGAATAATCGGGATGCGAAATATCGGGATTTCACTGTACATACATACCTTCCTTGATAAATGCAGATCGTAACAGTAAAAACCGCATCCAAATCCGTTCAGTGGTTCTCGAGATTAGCGCAGTCATACAGACAGACACGCGCCAGGGACTTCCTTTTATACTATGTATTGATTTAAATGTGTATATAAAATTGTAACATTAATGGCATCATAATTGTTGTTATAGCAAAGGAAATTGTAACAGTGGTAAATTATGTTGTGTTTGTCCTGTGATTGCAACATTCATAACATTTCTTCTGTAGTCCATACTTTGATTCTAACCACCAGGAAAGAATTCTTAGTGTAGCTAGTTTGGTTGCCAGATGTAACCTGGAACAATCAGGTTTTTACACATTGTTTCATGTACTGTTGTTTTGGGTAGGGAACAATGTTTCTTGCATGTGTTCTGTTTCTCATTTCCAAATATCTGGCAATCTTATCAGCCATTGGCAAGGAATTTTTCAGTTTGGTTTAATGCCATTATCTTTTGTATTTTGGCGCATCACTTAATCAACATTTTCAATGCCACTTGCACTTAGTTGTTCTCTACTTGAATTTTTTTGTGTGACGAGTACAAACTGTCTTATTACTCGTAACTCTGACACATCACAGTCTGCTCTCCACTCTGTATGTGATCTACAGGATGATGGAGCGCTAGATCNATTACTCGTAACTCTGACACATCACAGTCTGCTCTCCACTCTGTATGTGATCTACAGGATGATGGAGCGCTAGATCCCTTGGTCAACCTTATTGCGTAAGCGAATTGAACACATATTCAGGGGTGAAATCAGGCGGCTAATAAACACTTCTANCCTTGGTCAACCTTATTGCGTAAGCGAATTGAACACATATTCAGGGGTGAAATCAGGCGGCTAATAAACACTTCTACTTTTGATTCGGTTAGCTAAACAGTTATTTTATTGCGTCATTATGTCACTCATTATATTGGTATGGTACACTGCACTTTTGGGTTCCGCTTCTCATCCCCCTTCCCTTACCCGTTGGAGGCCTACAGGTCAGAGTTTTAGTTCATAAACGTCGGGGAAAAGTGGTTGGATTTGGAGGCGCGGTTACTTAACTGAGCTGCCACTGTGTGCTGGTTTCGTCTCGGCTTCGCATCCCGGGAAGTCGTGTTGGGGTGTGTCTCGGAGACCTCGTCCCGCGATGTCTCTCCGGTGCTTACGTCCCGGCCGTCCAACTGGGTCGCACCCCTCGCGCTGACCCCGCGTCTTTTGAGTCCTCGGGACCAACTGATCTCTCCACCTCCCTGCTGGACTATATCCCGTCCCCTAGAGGAATTCCCTACATCATTGGCGACCCGATTTACGTCAAAACTTTGGCGTGCGTCATTGGAAGGAAATATTCGGGTGATGTCGGTATGAGCATTTGATGCACGTTATAGCAGGTTGTGAAATCGTCGCTCTGTTCTCTGGCTAGACGCGTCATGCGTCAACTCATAATGTGCCTAGTTTAGTANAGCAGGTTGTGAAATCGTCGCTCTGTTCTCTGGCTAGACGCGTCATGCGTCAACTCATAATGTGCCTAGTTTAGTAAAAGGCAGGAAATACTTATCACAGGTGTTGTTTAGAGATCTGAAATGTATTTTGTGTAAGGGGAGGGAGGAAGTGTTAAGACAAAACAGGATAGAAAGAAAAATGTTGGAAAAGGAGGGGAGAATGAGCGAATCAATCAGGTTTGCAACGTGATAAGCTTGGAATTGTATAGGGAGGAAGGAGTAGGTGGCATAACAATCTAGATATCTTCATCTACTTTGCAATCTTACAGTTAGTACAGAATTATCATCGTCTACATATGTTTACTAATGGAAAAAACAGTTAGTTTGAATTTGATTTTCAAAACATTGTTTTAAGAAAACCATAGTTTATGGTCTAGGTTNTAATGGAAAAAACAGTTAGTTTGAATTTGATTTTCAAAACATTGTTTTAAGAAAACCATAGTTTATGGTCTAGGTTACAAACTGTTTTTCAGTTGGAACATTATACTATGTGACAAAATATTTCAATTTGCAATAATAAGTTAACAAAATTATAACCATTAAGTGTTTAGAGTATTTATAAACTAATGATTGCTAATATTCAAGCATATGTAATGTTTGTTGCAGTGCTTGTGTTTTCTTTTAAGGGTCTGTGAAATCTCAAATGCCAGATGTAACCAAGCAAGACATTTTTGACATTGTAGGTAATTGNTTTTCTTTTAAGGGTCTGTGAAATCTCAAATGCCAGATGTAACCAAGCAAGACATTTTTGACATTGTAGGTAATTGACTCAAGCATGCAAGAACAAGAAGTCAGGATTGAAGGGTAGGTTTAGTGCTTCCACATGTATGTAATCATTTGTAAATTTTGTATCTTCTGTGCCGTTCCTGTTATATATGTTGCTGTGAACCACCAATTTTGTTTTTGTAAAATATCTTACATTCAAATGTGAATAATTTTCAGTATTATGAATTTTAAAACATTATAATAAGTCAATTATAGGTTGCTTTTCTTATTGGTTTGTTTACAGTAAGTATTATTGACTTAATGTTTTATTATTGTTTGCATTTTCTCTTACTGTTCATATGTTTTCAAATAATTAGTTTTGATTGCACCTCATAGGTTTTTCTTTATTTTTGCTTAACTTAACATAATGCTTGATGTGAATTGCAATCCACCCACCTGTTTTCCAGGTTTAGGGTTTCAATAATTATTTTAACCTTAAATTTTATTTTTGATTTTCTAAAGACATTTTTGTATTTTAATTAATTTTTCATTTGTTTTTTTTTTTATTATTATTATTATTATAAGATAGATTTTTTGTGATTTTGTTTTTAGGATTATCCGTCCCCCCCCCCCCNNNCCCCCCAACCACGAAAGTGTCAAAGGTTTTTAGTATGCGTTTTTGAGGTAGAAGCCAGATGCGACACTTCTGGTGGGACATTCAATTACTGCATACACTGCTTTAATTACCACAGAAATTTACCTTGTTAATCCCTGGCGCCAGTCTAAAATAGGTTTAATTTGTAAATCCCAGAAGTAAGTTTTCAATAAGGAGTGCCACGCCATGTTTAAGAAGAAGGCGTAGACCGACAGATTATTAATTGATGAGTGTTTGAAGACGCCGCCTATAGCAGAGGTGTCGCATAGCGCCAGACGCCTTATTGTCGATGATGACACCTTCAACATACGAGGTGATGCCAATGCAATTGCCAAGCTGGAGGGGCTCTACTTATTGCAAAATATAATTCAAAGTGCAGATGCAGAGTCAGTATTTTTCTTTGAGATTTAAAACATTTGCAAGTGCTATGGCAATTGTTTTTAGNGCAGATGCAGAGTCAGTATTTTTCTTTGAGATTTAAAACATTTGCAAGTGCTATGGCAATTGTTTTTAGAAGTATGGTATAAACCAGGTCCTAAGCCTCAGTGACTGATGTTAGTGCCGGGGCACCGTGAGAACAGTTAATTACACTGAGAATTATTAATTGAAAGTAGCAATCTTTGACTTTTCTTTGATTTCTAGTGATTTTCTTTTCACCGGAATGAAATGTTTAGTTACGTTATTTGATACGTGGAAGAAGATAAACTATTGGGAATAGTAACACTATAATTTTTTAATTTTTCTAAACACATCTNGTTATTTGATACGTGGAAGAAGATAAACTATTGGGAATAGTAACACTATAATTTTTTAATTTTTCTAAACACATCTTTAAGCAGCAATAAATTTTTCTTTTTTTAATTTAATAATTTCAGTCCCTTAATTAATTATTATAAGGATTGTGGTATTTGAAGTAATGAGACTCCAGCTTAAGATTAAAGCAATTCATGCAAATTTTCTTTTAATTTTTAATAAAGAGTCAGCACTTTAATTTTTCTTTCCACGCCTTTGCATTTATTTTCTGCCCATCATCCTAAGTAATAAATTGTGATTTAAACCACACACAATTTCTTCTATTCCCAGTAGTTTTGAGGTAACTATGAGTCTTTTCATATTTGATCCTGCTTCTATTTTGAGTGAAATATTTTTGATGAGTGTTCATGTGAATTTCAAGAGAGTCTGTCACCACACAAAAGGGAAAGTGTCACTACACCTAACACTGACATGACATTACTCACAAAATCCTATCCCTAATCCTGAAGCGTGAAATAAAGAAAGAATTACCTACCCAACAGAGTTTTACACCTAGTGTTATATTCACGCTATTGGAACAAATATATTAGGGATCTCATAAACATAACCTCCTACAAATATTAAGTACATAGAACATCATTAACCCTACAACATTATATTAGAATGAAAACCCTAAAGTAATTTACATAATGTAAGCTTAAAGTTGTAAATGCAAAATTTATATGCTGTGTGAAATGTATTACGTGCTTTGTCATGGTCCAGGACTTTGCACCTTTTGAAATTTTTGTGCCACAAAAATTACAGACTTTGTATTTTTTATCGTTATCAACTAATATACAACAGTCCCACACACTGTTGCATTTATGCTTTGAGACCATTAAAATTGCACACACGTTAACCTCAAGATTCATTTTCTACAACGCTTAACATTTCTTACATGAAAAAAATCATAATTAGGTTAACTGACATTTGCACAGTAAATATCTACTAACACCTAAAGTCTGCTATGTTATTGAAATTTCTAATAGAAATTTATGACTTAATATGATTCACACAAGTCACAGTGAAAACTGCTGTAAATAGCAAGTAAATTCTCATTTCTGAAACAGGAATGGAACATTATTTCTTCTGCATCTAGTTACAAATAAAATTAACATTTTTATCCACATGTCACATTAAAAAAAATTTATGGTTAAATTGTTCCATCGTAAGAAGAAATTGGCGTACAAATACTTGCAGGCTGGTATTTGTAGAGAGTCTATCTATCTATCTATCTACACGTGGATGTGCTGTCATGACACTTCACTCGCCATTCCAACTTCAACGGGCGTAGAGTTAAGGCGTACTGTAATACATCTATTGTCACATAGCCCAGAGCATATGACTTGTTCAGCAAAGCTATCAATGGGTATAACGAAATTGCTTCCATCATTTGTAATGAAACTAGCAATATATGGCAGTGAATCAGTCTATAAACTGGATATTGCACCCTGCAGCTACCATTTGTCAATAACCTGGCAGTAAATAGCATTTTTATTTAATATTAAAGGAGGTCTAGTAGACTCCACAGCAGATCCCAGAGAAGTGCCCCAGTCAATGACAATCTGGCTTGCAGCAAACTCGGCGGGAAATGGCAGTGGAGTTTCCTGTTTACAAAATGTATTCAGGGGAATTCTGTATGCTGCTACCAAAGGGCTTTTTGTTGGGNTGGCAGTGGAGTTTCCTGTTTACAAAATGTATTCAGGGGAATTCTGTATGCTGCTACCAAAGGGCTTTTTGTTGGGGACCTATCCTTAATCTATCAGGTTTCCATGAACCTCATCTGCTTGATGGCACCGCAAAGTGGTCTCTCTGAAGACTCGCCAGAAAAAGATCTGGAGCCAACGGCTCTCAATCACTACTTAGAAATTGTATCCCCCCTATGTGCATGTGTGGGCGTCGCCCAATGGCGCATACTTGCCTCGTGCTCTCATCACGAGGTCCTGAGTCANTGGCAGTGGAGTTTCCTGTTTACAAAATGTATTCAGGGGAATTCTGTATGCTGCTACCAAAGGGCTTTTTGTTGGGCACCTATCCTTAATCTATCAGGTTTCCATGAACCTCATCTGCTTGATGGCACCGCAAAGTGGTCTCTCTGAAGACTCGCCAGAAAAAGATCTGGAGCCAACGGCTCTCAATCACTACTTAGAAATTGTATCCCCCTATGTGCATGTGTGGGCGTCGCCCAATGGCGCATACTTGCCTCGTGCTCTCATCACGAGGTCCTGAGTCACAGGATCGCTGTAGTGGCTCGTGACTGTCAGGTGAATATTGCAGATGGTGTGTTAATTATAAAGTATTGACTGCTACAAAGATGCCTGCCATGACAAATAAAGTTCACATCACAAAATTTACACAGTGTACAAAGTTTTAAAACTATATAATATCATACACATAAATTAGGCTAGGATGGCAGACAGCTGCATGGCAATACAAGACAATAAAAGAAAGGGCCCAACCAGAAAAATCGCTGTCTTTTAATGTAACATTGAAGTTAAGCATTTAGTTTAAATAAAATATAATTTTAAAAACTCAGTTAATTAAATTAATTCTTTTAGCTTTACAGTACACACCTTGCTGTGCAATAGCCTAGTTATGTCTCACACTCAGTGAATATACAGCCAAACTAACCAAGAGGGAATTGGTTAAAACCCTGATTGGTGTGAGGTCGGTTCATGGCACTATACTTCAGGTGTCAACATGAAAAAATTCTCATTGCATAGTAATACTATCTATAGTACCTACCAGACCTGCACAACTGAACCTGCAGCACCCTAGTTTGCCATTTGGCTGCTAGTTCTCCACTAACAATGCTCTCCTTGCCTTATTGCAGTGTGCCATAACTTGCATCCCAATGAAGTTGGCCTGGCCAGGAAACCATCATGACAGCGTATCTGCGCAGTTAAAATGTGTCGTCCTTTCTGTATGTATGTCTGGCTACAAGTACCAGCCTACGAGTACTTGTACATTGGTCTCCTGTTATGTGTATCATCACTATGCTAAAAAAATTGTGTTGTATCTATGTTTCAGGAGAAAACATGCTGACCATGCTGATACAAATGGCCATACAAACTGTTGAGATACGTAACTCAAACGTTAAGGCCATTACACAATTGAAAATTTAGCATTTGACTTTAATGTAGCAAATAGACACAGCACAAACATAGTCAAAAGGTCAAGCAACTGAAAGTCAACTTTGCAAAAAATTTACACACAAATTTGGTTTTATAAATCATTTTCTATCTACAGAGAGTATTTTGTACCACTTTCATATTTAACAAACAGATCTGTTATACATTTTCGTTACTTTAACAAAGTCGCTCGTAAACAATATAACATATATGTAGTGTTAAAGTTACAACAGTTAAAAACTATTTACAAATTTTTGATAAAACAGAAATGTTGTACTAGGAATTATTGTTTACTAACAATAATTTAGTTTATGCATCTCTTTCTAAAATAGGGTACATTGTTGTAAAACTAATAGCATTGTGTATTATTTACTAAGTAAATAAAATGTGCTATTGAATCATGAGACGCATAGTTCACTTCCTTTTATATGTTACCAAAATCACTCATACAAATTTACAAGAGCTTGCTGAAAACATATATAGTATCTTATTTTTCAAAAAACTCAATTACGGTAAAATGTAATGATGCACAGAAATGAACACTTTGTATAAAAATTAATATCTCTTTTCCAGTACCTTGATTCTTATTGCTTCTTGTTAAATGACGATATTGACTTTGATTGTATTAAATTTGTTGTGTATTGCTCCATAAGAAACATGTTGATTGCTATCATAAAGTCAGGAAGTAAACTCCAGATGCTAAAGTTTTCTGTTGTGCATTGGCCTTTAATTGTACGGAACCTTATATTAGTCATTTGTTTACCACACACACTCAAAGTAGGTTCTACGGTACTACCAACCTTGGAACACAGAGTAAACCACAAAGTATTTTTTTTTGGGCAATGTTATTAATATAATTTATTCACAGCTGTTTTATACCACACCAACTTTTAAGATAAAATTAATCATAATCATGGAGGTGAAATACTATTTAAACAGTTATATACAAATATTCATTGAAATATACATGGCACATATTAGCAGTTGTGATAGACATATAGACGAAGAAAAGTGTACTAACACTGCCAGAATTTAAGTATTTAAACAAAAATAAGAGTTTATACCTTAACGAAAAGAAAAACCCACATGAATGTATCTTGCATATTTACACAATGTGCAGGTAGAAATTTTTTTGTTTAAATACGCATCAGTTTTTTTTTAATGCCAAAGTTGTAATACCATAAAACCTTGACTTTGTATGTCTTCGGTAAGGATTTGTTTTCCTCATTTGAGTTATGAGGGCCTGTTTATGCTGGTGTAGACTTAAAATACAATGTTTGTATGCCAGCCATCTTCACTCACGCTGGAGTATCTTATTAAACACTAGTGCAATCACAAAAATGACTGAAATTCAGCATTTCTACACTAAACTGTGCCATTTTCAGGATATTGTCAATCTACATTTAAACCTGGGGGACTTGGTGTGAATTGCAGTGTGGCATTTTAATTTTCAGTTTTTTTATGGTACTTTAATTGTGGTTTTTTATGGCTGTTGTTATGTAAATAAAAGCACTAAGAGTGCAGTCTGAATTTATTGTAAACTAGCTGACCCGGCAAACGTTGTTTTGCCAATTGTTTATTATATAACACGTGCTCGTGACACGTGTTGAGTACTGTTGAGGTTATATAAAATTAATTAAATAACTGAACGTGAGAACTACACTTATATATTAGATAATTTAATAAATATTAATAAAATGGAAATACAAACAATTACAGCTTTGCGATCAATAATAAAGTTAATTAAGAAGTACACTTAATTATTGAAAATATAATTGTAAACACGTCACTACTACGATCTGAGCACAAATGAATAAGAGAAAGGTTATTGTGTGAGAGAAAGTGGAGACCGGCTACTCCGTGCTGTGTCACTGGGAGACACCTGGTGGGAATAAATTGTAACCTAGATCGATAAATGATCGATGATAATTGATCAGTTATCGACCTAGGGTAAAATTTATTAAATTACTAATATCGCTATAAAAAAATAAGGGTTGGTGGTAGAAGGGTGAAAATTTAGGAGGGTATGTATTTTTTGATGCCACATCATAAAAAAATAAAAAATAAAAATTTTGTTCAAACAATAAAAAAAAATTGTTTGGGGGTGGCCACCCTTATTACTTAGTGGAGACCGGCTACTCCGTGCTGTGTCACTGGGAGACACCTGGTGGGAATACATTGTAACCTAGATCGATGATAATTGATCAGTTATCGACCTAGGGTAAAATTTATTAAATTACTAATATCGCTATAAAAAAATAAGGGTTGGTTGTAGAAGGGTGAAAATTTAGGAGGGTATGTATTTTTTGATACCACATCATAAAAAAATAAAAAATAAAAAATTTTGTTCAAACAATAAAAATAAATTGTTTGGGGGTGGCCACCCTTATTACTTAGGGGTGTAAAAAATAGATATGAATCTATTCTCAGACCTACCGAGTATACATAAAAAATTTCATAAAAATCGGTCCAGCCGTTTTTGTTGTGTAAATGAAGCCATATACAGTGTAAAAATTACATTAGTAGTATTGTTAATAGAGATTTCTGCCATTAGTTTTTGTGTGGTATAATTGAATCAGAGATCTGATCCAGGAACTGTTTTTAAAATATATTGTAATTCTGTTGTTGACAGGGATGTTATGCACTGTTTTAAATTGAAATATTTGGGTGTTTTTTCTTTGGCGAAGTTTCGGCAGTAGTTGCAGCTGTCACGGCTGCCGAAATATCGTCAAAGAAGAAACATCGGACGTAGCTCAAGCTCAAAAGCCAATAATGTATTGACAATGGTCACGAAAGCATGCTATCTATTCACTAAAGCTTATTATTTAATCATGTGATGACATTTCAGCATTTCCCACAGCATCCTCATGTTTTACTCTTGAGTTATTTGGTGTGTTGTTCCCCCTAAACAGGGACAAACAATATTTTCAACCTCCAATCACAATTCTCCCACGTGTGCAGGATGATAGAACGTTAAGACTCAGTCTCATATGCCAAATTATATTTTTAATTTATTGCTAATCTTAGTTTTTAAAAAAAATGTGTGTCCAATTTCTTAGCTATTTATTATATCATCAATTACAGACATAAAAACTGAGTAATGCGTAGTGTTGCAATGAACCAAATTTTTAAATGTATTCTTTTAATAGCAGCAAAATTATGCATTAACAGGTCAGTTGTGTGTGTTCTACATAGTAAGATAAACAGCTAAGGAACTACTGAGACATTTTTTGTAATTTTATAATTTTTTAATCTAAAATGAGCCAGGGATCAAAAATACAATATGGTATATATAACCAAGCCCTAGAGAATGCTACTAAAAATTTTAATTAAATACCTTTAACCTTACATATTGCAAAATATGTTTGGAATTATTTTCTTCTGCAATCGTCAAATGAACTGACTAGTTGGCCTGTGGCTTTGACTTAGTAGCAGGGAGGTAATGTTGATTTCTACTGCCACCTTGAAAGTGATACATATAAATAAATACCTGTTTTTCACCATTTATGTACGTAAACGTGAGCAAATTAGCAAATAAATATATATCTGCAGTGTGCCATAGTAAAAATGAAATCAATCATTAAATTGTTCCAATAGAATAAACAGCTGAAGATAAATGAGATAGTACTGAAGTAGACTTTTTAACTAATAAAGTTATGCGATAATGTTCTGTAAATTTAATAAGTTTGTGTATGTAATGGTAACATAATTGCTGGAAACTTGTGAAATGTTAGTGTTGAATTTGATGGATTGCTGAGGAATACCGTATTTAAATGGAAAGCAGAGGAACTTTCCCATGAAATCAAGCCTCTAAATGTTAACCTTGGCCTAGAATTTGGCATCAGCAACAATTCTGAATTTTCATCATATTATTCATTATTTTTGGTTATTTTGGCTACAAGTAAGCAATATGAATAAAATAAAAAGGATAAATAATTCTTTGATTATTTTGGCGAGGACACTGTTAGGCTTACAATCGCTATTCATATATTTATGAAGAGGTAGGAAATAAACAAACGTCATTCTTACGTTTTTTTTTTTTAAATATAAAAACAGTATGATTTTAATTGATATTTTGTGCGTAAATGTAACTTTTAGTTCATAATTAGTTAACATGTTATGTATACAAAATATGTGAAATATATACAGAACCTGTAAAAAACGACAATGTAGTGTTGTTTGCAAAATCTAAAGCAGTTTTATCAGTGACTGTATGACCAAGCCCTACACAGGAAGTTTTCGAGTAACATTTAATGGCATTTGAAACTAATACATTCAAGTCATTTAGGGTATCTTTTTTTCCAATTAAGGATAACATTGCACAACACGTTTTCATTTAAAATGAAGCAATTAACAGTCCTCACCTTGTCCTCACATTGATGTAATCTTCTTGGTTAATAATTTTATTTCTAAATAAGTTAATAATATGTTGGGAATCTTTGAGTTTTCATTTGAAATTAAGGATGTGGTACATAGTTACCTAGGTTAGTAACGTTACCCTAATTGTATTTAAATGAATGTCTAGAACAATCTTATGTGCTTTTGGTTAGCCGAATGCTTGTATTTGTCGGAAAACCAATGAGACTACACAACATTGTACTTATTACTATTTTCCTTCGTTAATTTATACAGGAATACATAATTGTAATACATCCACATTTTTTTTGTACCTTAATAGAATTTCAACATAGAAAGTGAATTTGAATCATGCTCATAATTTACACAAATATTTTAATTGTACTGTTACGTACATTTTTCTAGTAGTGTTTATCATATTTCAAGATACAGTATGTTTTCTCATTGGAAGTTGCTATGCAACTCTAAAAATTTTCAAATCTATTCACAGAATACCTACTTTAAGATGATTTGCAATCCCNTTGGAAGTTGCTATGCAACTCTAAAAATTTTCAAATCTATTCACAGAATACCTACTTTAAGATGATTTGCAATCCCCAAAAACATGTCTGAGAATGAAAACACTTTATTGATTCCAAAACAGGACTTTTGTCCTTTAAAGGTTGTTTTGGTCATTTGTGTGCCAAAAAAGTGTGCAGGTGGCCTATCAACATCAACTAATTAGCATTTTTAAGGCTTCCCTGACATTATTTACCTACATTCTTAGATCACATTAGTGAATTGCATAAAGTATTAATTTCACATTAGTATTTTGGTACACAACTCAACATTTGAATCTTANTTGGAAGTTGCTATGCAACTCTAAAAATTTTCAAATCTATTCACAGAATACCTACTTTAAGATGATTTGCAATCCCAAAAACATGTCTGAGAATGAAAACACTTTATTGATTCCAAAACAGGACTTTTGTCCTTTAAAAGGTTGTTTTGGTCATTTGTGTGCCAAAAAAGTGTGCAGGTGGCCTATCAACATCAACTAATTAGCATTTTTAAGGCTTCCCTGACATTATTTACCTACATTCTTTGATCACATTAGTGAATTGCATAAAGTATTAATTTCACATTAGTATTTTGGTACACAACTCAACATTTGAATCTTANTGATCACATTAGTGAATTGCATAAAGTATTAATTTCACATTAGTATTTTGGTACACAACTCAACATTTGAATCTTAAACTAGTGTATTAAAAGAATTTAAATAATGTGATAAATTGCTTTTTTCTAACGACACACACAATTCAAATACATATTGGGGTTGACCTAGAAGCGAGATCTGCCTCTTTTGAGGTATTTACTGTATATCATGATGCATCTATGCTTCAAGCATTTAAAAATTACATAACTTGTTAGATTTTTTATGTATTTTAGTTTTAAATAAATTAAAGTTAAATAGTAATGTGTTTTTAATTAATTAAATACTACCATAAAGTGCTTATTTCTTAACACTGATAAATTTATTGCATTTGCTTGTATGCATACTTTGAGTTCTGATAAATCAGAAAATGATTAGTTGTTATATTTAGAAGTATGTTTCATACATACATAACAAAAACTTTCAATTATGTGAGTACGTAAAACATGTGTTATACAGTTTTAAGTCAGTATTTTTGCATTTTGAAATAACTATTGAAATGTTTGGCAAATTGGAAGTTCATTTTGTTACACCACACCAATCTGTAATCTATTTGCAGAAAAAGCACATAAACTGTTATTGCAATGAATGTAATGAACTATGAACGTGATGTTAATGTATTTGTGTATCACAAGTATTAACTTTGAGTACGGTATTAATTCCATTCAGTTTTCTTGTTATTACTGCTAGTAATAGCAGAACAATCTACTGCTAGTAGATAATTAGAAGTTGTGTTCTTTGTTGCACTTNTTTTCTTGTTATTACTGCTAGTAATAGCAGAACAATCTACTGCTAGTAGATAATTAGAAGTTGTGTTCTTTGTTGCACTTCATCTCACTTACGAAGGCAAGATTTTGACAGTTCTGAGAAAGTCATGCCTATGTTTACTTTTTACTACTTCTGCCATCTAATGGTGTGTGAAATAGCAACCATATTGTTTATTTACAAGCTATAATTTATCAAGTAAAAAACTGTTTGTGTTTTTACACAAAATAGCTTGGCTTTGAAATTTGTAGCATGTAATAATAGTAAATTATTAGTAGGCTGAATCGCTGCATACGGTAATGTGTTACTTTATAAGATATGTAAAAGTTTGCAGAAANTAGTAAATTATTAGTAGGCTGAATCGCTGCATACGGTAATGTGTTACTTTATAAGATATGTAAAAGTTTGCAGAAAATATAAAACTTGGGGTATACGTGAAATGAGTACTGTAATTTGTTTACCGGGCTGGGTCTGGTGCTCTGCCATGGTGTTGAGGAATGTGGTCCAGGCTGTGTTCGCTAAAAGATAGCAGCACTATTTGTTGCTTTATTATCACATTTTACAAGTTTCTTTTCTCTCTAATTTTTGGCCTTTAAATATCTTGAAATGACTTTGGTTTGAAATACATTGTAACAAATTAATATATAAATATTAAAAAAAATCTAATGCGACTGTTTTGGGGCCTCTTAAAATAAATTATATGATCTCTTCATGGTTTCGTCACACTTTTTAATTAAACCTTTGAAAAATCACTGCATGTATGTCGTGTTTGGTTGCTTCCTGAATATGTCGTGTATCAAAGCGTTTCATACTTCTGTTAGTATAAAAGTATCTTATTTTTAGTTAAGTTGGTCTTTTCTTTATATTTATATTTTTTATCTATTAATATAAATAAAATTAGGGAGAAAATAGTGATTTGGTAATGCCTAGTAAGAAATAGTTCTCATGTAAAACATTGTTGAACTGAGTGCACATGAATGCAGTTCGCTGTCCCTCTGGTGTCATTTTCTAGACTTAGTTAAGCTTTGTTTGCATAAGGTGGAGGAATAGCTGGGAAGTAGAACTATCGCAGGGCTTCAGAAAAGTTGAAAGTAACAGAGGATGGACTATGCTAATAATTTGTCTAAATTCTTTTCTACTCACGTATTTTATTCCCTGTTCTGTAGTGCGTCTGCACAGTACTCAGAATTGCCAAAATAAAATACACTTTCATTCCCTCACAGATAATCTGATACAGAATTTTGTAAATGGAGTGTTTGTAGTTTACATGATAATTACTATTTACTGGCTACAAAATAGTTTTCAGTTATTGTTTGGGAATTAGTACAGAGACTTTTAATAGTTGTGATTTTCAGTAATTGTACATCCATGATACTTTTTTTTTCTGGGAATAATTGGACACTATGCTCTATAGTTAAATGGTCAGCAGTAGGTATTAAATATTTTGAATGGGCTTCGGTTTGAACACTTATTTATTGTATGAAAATTACACTGCATTCTTAATTTTATATTTATAGCCTTACCTTTGACTGCAGTGGATTCTCTATAAATTGTTTTTGAAGGACCAAATAAAACAATTATGGATGCAATCACTGCATGAGGGTTTGTCCCTAGATCTTGTTTTTAATCTTTAAGTTGAAGTCGGTTTACTGTCCAAGCCCAATTTAACATGGATAAAGCAGCTTATGGTGAGGAGCACAGCTAAAGGATATTTTATGATACTCAAAAACTTGGGCTGCAGTTTTTCTATGTTAACTAATTTTTGCCTCCACCGCCTTTCCTCACCAGACTAAATGAAAACCTTCCCCTTCCCTCAACCCCATTCACTTCTTTCATAGCTTGTGGTGGCATCTGACCTTCTCTGTTTATAAAATGGGAGTGTGCTTTGGACAAAAACTACACACTTTGCTGCCTAAAAGGGTGGAATATATATTTTTATAAATATATATATATATATATATATATATATGACGCACACACAGATAAGCAATTTAGGGCCATCAAATAGGATGGCATCCTCAGAGAAAGTTTATCTTAATGTTTGCAGGCACTTTGTGTGAGCTTCTTGTTCCAATTGCAGCTGAGGAGAAGCAAGCTCGGTGGCTAGACACTAAAAAATTACTGGTGAGAATAAACAATGGTCATGGGAAAACTATAAAAACTGGATGATACGTTAAGATTACGCTTTAAGGTGTTGGACACTTGTGGCTGAAGTAAAGCATTTGATGCTCAGTACTTATTTTTAGCATACATGTCAGCATTATTTATTTCATAAGTGTGAATGCACATCAAATAAAAAAAAAATTGTTTTCAAAGTTTTGGGGGGAAATGCAAGTATCCAGAGAAAACCTACTGACAATTCTCAACGTCCACCACGTTTCCCCCATGCAAAAATGTGGGTTGGACTGCTCGGGGATTGAAAAAAAAATCACAGTTGTGGGGGGGTTAGAGTTCTTACCACACAACCATCACCAATTTGGTTATGTTCTGTTTTCATTCAAGTTCCCCTCAGAATTGGGAACTACACTATGTGGAAACAGTACAGGAGAAATTTTCACATTAGCTAAAATTTAGTGAACATATTTCAACACCTTTATTGAATTTGGTGTGTAATGCTTCGTAACTTGTTGTTCGGACAGGATTTTGTTCATTAATGACAATTTGAGTATTTTTAGTCTTGCCAACATATAAATATATGATCAGGCATACAGCTTTACTATGCATATATATTTATATTACCATATAATAGGCATATAAAATATTCATTGGCAACTGTATCTGCAGGTTTTATATTTTCCTTGGGGCCCTTGCTGGTGCGAACAGAGTATGAGGGTTTTCTCAGAATGCTCCCCCATTTTTTTTTTATGTGTATAATACATCCATATTTTCTCTGAATTAAACGGGTAAAACTCATCCTATGGACGACTGCTCCTTCATTCTGAGTGATGAGCTGACTGATTCTCGGCCGACAAATCCTAAAACCTTGATATCTTCCACTGGAAAACTGGTGGGTTGAACTGCGTTTCCGACAGCTGACTCTAGAAGACAAAAAAANAAACCTTGATATCTTCCACTGGAAAACTGGTGGGTTGAACTGCGTTTCCGACAGCTGACTCTAGAAGACAAAAAAATTTCACGCGTCTGTGATCTTCTTTGATTAATATTGGTATTAGGCTGTTTTTTTAAAGCACAAAAATATNCAAAAAAATTTCACGCGTCTGTGATCTTCTTTGATTAATATTGGTATTAGGCTGTTTTTTTAAAGCACAAAAATATTGTGGTAGGCGGCGGCGGCGGCCCACCCACGCCGGAACATTTTTTTCAGGGGACACCGTGTGTTTTGAGTTGAGAGAGAGCTTAGCAGCTGAAATAGGTGAGGACATTTATGTCGACAAAGATAAAGTGTCCCAAGAAAATCTGCCGGACATCGCCAAGTCCATCATGGGTGATACTGTTGGCAATAGCATTAATCACGTTTCCCACATG
Organism: Clitarchus hookeri; assembly: GCA_002778355.1. Lineage (NCBI taxonomy): Eukaryota > Metazoa > Arthropoda > Insecta > Phasmatodea > Phasmatidae > Clitarchus > Clitarchus hookeri. The sequence goes on along the minus strand of NQII01004618.1, from coordinate 4,540 downwards.
CGCGAAAATACAGGTGTGACCCCTGCCGGGAATGGAACCTAGCACGCCTTGATGGGAGGCATGCGCTCTGGTAGCTGTGCAACTGCTGTCGAGAAGATGGTTGAAGTATTGAGCGTGTCCAGTTCTGTGTCAGTGCCAAATAATCATTATAGAATGGGTGCCTGATCTTTACCACCACGTTTCGTGGTTCTCTGGGATAGTGATTATCGCAGTGTTCACAGAACAGTTTGTAAATATTTATGCATCGGGAGTAGGGCTTGCATTTAATGCTGCCGTCATTTTAATGGAATAAAGAATTACTGGCGAAAGATAATGGTGCGATGTTAAGAACTTGTACTTGTGTAAGCATGGGCTCTTTTTCACCCTAGGGCGCTAGGCATTATTAACAAATTTGAGGATGTGCCTGAGCGTAATCGCCATGGTTAAAAACCTATTTGAAGCATATTTACAATCGTATATTCATGATCTGATTGTGTTGTCTGTTATACCCGACAGTAAGGATTTCATATTAGATTGTTTATCGTAAACATTCAAANTCATGATCTGATTGTGTTGTCTGTTATACCCGACAGTAAGGATTTCATATTAGATTGTTTATCGTAAACATTCAAAAGTGATGTTTTTCAATCGTGCTTGATATTGATGGCAGTAGTATTTCAACGATTATTTCCTGAGTCGATACATATCATGTTTCATGGGAGGCTAAGTTTGCACGACAAAAATACTAGGTTTCTTTCACCTCAGAATATCACTTTGAATCGGAAATATAAATATGTAGCACTGTTCAGGGCATGAAATGTATTATCTTNTCATGATCTGATTGTGTTGTCTGTTATACCCGACAGTAAGGATTTCATATTAGATTGTTTATCGTAAACATTCAAAGTGATGTTTTTCAATCGTGCTTGATATTGATGGCAGTAGTATTTCAACGATTATTTCCTGAGTCGATACATATCATGTTTCATGGGAGGCTAAGTTTGCACGACAAAAATACTAGGTTTCTTTCACCTCAGAATATCACTTTGAATCGGAAATATAAATATGTAGCACTGTTCAGGGCATGAAATGTATTATCTTAAGTTCGCTACTGGGCAATTTTTTCCCCCCTATTTCTGTAATTGGTGGTCGGTTTTCTCTTGCCTTCATTTGGTTACATGCATGCGAGTGTGTTCAAATGTGTGTGTCTATATATATATATATATAATCTATGCAAAAATGTTTTAGGTTTTCCCATTGCAACAAGGGTTTAAATATATGTTATTCATAAAAGGAGGTTACACTCTGATTTACAGATGTGAGCAGGTTGAATATTCTGTTTGATTTTTTCCTCCCAAATGGTTTCAAATTAATTTACCACTGTGTACGTGGACATGGGAATATTTCTAAGTATATGATGAGCAGATGAAAGGACTTTTTCGTTGGATTACGAAGAGAATAATAAATACCCGATTTGGTATATATTCCTACAGATATCGGACTGGCCAACAACGCATCGTGTGCGAAATGTAAAATCAAAATGGTATCTCGGTATGCCTGAAATATGCAAGGAAATGCTGATACCAAATAAATCTTTGTGCTTAATACAGTGATTTTTTTTTTTTTTTTAAGTTAATACGTACACATTTGTCTGCATTACATGTTGCAATTTTTTTTATTTTTTTCGTCCTCAAAATGTGGCTGGCTTGTGATTCTGAAATCCCAATGGCGCAAGCCCCTTCCACTTATAATGAAAGCATATAAATATTTTATATTCGTGACTGTATTAGAGTCTTGTAAAATAGTAGCGTGAGTTTATAATATCTTGGTGGTATGCAAACTAAAATAATAATAAAAGTAAATTCTATACTATATTGAGACTGAGAGAGTTGCTAGGGCAAGCGGAAACAAGTTTGAACTCGACCAAGAAACCATCCCGGCATTCACCTGGAGTAATTTTTAAAATAGAAATTCGGGCCGAACGAGTTGAGTACCGAACCCGGGTCCCCTTGAACATGGGTCTTCTGTGGTGTTGACTTGTGCGTGCAGTTATATGTGTTTAATATCCTATGAATTAAAGTTGGCTTGTGTGAGAAATAAAACAAGCTGCTGGAGTGACAAACCTCCCTCTGATGGTCAGTGTGCTAAGGCAAAGTCCAATTCAACACCTGGTGCAGCGCAGTTGGCGCATGTGCCTCTCTTTTACATCTGTAATGGGGCTCATGGCCACTTCTTTAAGTCTGCTTTTATCTTAATAGTTTTTTAGTGTGTGTATGAGTCTCGCCTGTAATTGGGATTTTTCAGGCTCTCTCTCTCTCTGTGTATGTGTGTGGGGGGAGGGGGTGTGTTTGGCGTAAGAACAGGTGGAAAATAATCGATTGTCCTTCTTATTTCTTAGTTTCACAGCATCACAAAGTATCTGTGGTTTTTCTGACTTTAATAGAAAATTTTACATTTGATTTTTTTATACCACCAAAAAAAAACAAAGGTAGAGCAAGCAAGAATTTATTTTCAAAAATGTTGTACATAGAATTAATTTTCTACATTTGAAACTGAGTAACATAACTNAATACAGAAATTTGTTGGCAGAAGTAACACATTTTTATGATTTTGTACTTGTGGTGGGGTGTACCTTTATGCTAGCGTCTCCTCAGTGTATATAATTTTTTCCCTGCAAAAAGTACTATATTTGCAATATTTATGCATATAAAGAGTTTTATATGCTGACAATGGGTGCTAGAATAATCGCCGCATGTGGAGTAACCGTGTGGGTATTTTTCCCTGCTGCCTAAATTGCCAAATTTACTGATTTTAAACTTGGGAGGAAATGTTTTTAATGATGAACATCTATGCCTGGGTTAGAGTGAATGCTTGGGATCCTTCACTGTGCGTATCGTATACCGTGAGAGGTAGCGAAGTGGTTTTGTTTTTGGGGTTTTCGAGCCACGATTATTTTATAGAAAGCAGTATAATGCATCCGTACATGACACATGATTTTTTTAGAAATCCTTAATTTTTTTATTATTTACGTTTGTACACGTNCTTAATTTTTTTATTATTTACGTTTGTACACGTAAAAAAAAAATATACAGGCAGTCCTCGATTTTCATACATTCGAGATTTGTACAACTCACTCTTTCAGACATGACATATTATCACCTTTAAATCAACTTTTGTACGACAAATTTGGTCTTTCATACATTTAGCAACCTACCAACATATTGATATAGCACTGTTACTTCCCATCTAACACTGCCTGCTATGTTTTCCAGCCTTCGCGGATCATATGTTATGAATGTTTAGATATGGCTGTCATATTGTCACAATACAAAAGGGTGCTTCCGTTAAATTAATGTATGAATCTCTTAAAACTTTTACATATTTTTTACAACCTACAAAAAAAAATGTTACATTTGTACAACAATTTTACAGATAGTAGGAAGTATATTTAATTACCTTATTTATTCACATAGTACTTACAATCAAATACGTATACAGTGAAACTTCCCTTAACGGACACTTCTCAAAAGTAGCCAACTCTCTTGAGCGGACAAATTCTGATTTCCCAGCATAGTCCCATTCGTTTTTTCATATTAAATTCTTCTATAAAGCGGACACTCCCTATAACGGACGTGGACAGCTCTTTCGTGTATATTCTGACCCCAAAAATCTCCCAAAAGCGGACAGCAGCCTCCCGGAAAGGAATGTTTTCTGAGAAAAACCTTCTCCCCTCTGTTTGGTTTGCCTTCCACTAACATCCTTTGTCTCAAATTCCTAGATTTCAATTGCGCCACGCTGTACAAACATGTTTACCTCTTCAGTTTGTTTCCGATTTTCGAGCGATAAAAACAGCTCTAATATGCCTCCCCGTGTGCGTTTGACACTTAAAGAAAAAGTGGAAATAATTAAAGCCAGTGAACGTGAAAAACTAAGTGTGCGATACTGCGCTGCAAAATTCGAAATAGGAAAGACTCAGGACAGTGAAATTATAAAAAATAAAAAGGAACCTTTAGATAGATTCACCAAACATGGAAATGACGAATCACGTAAATCATTTCCAAAAACGGCCGGTTTGAGCATTGACGATGCAGTTTTCAAATGGTTTTGCCGTGCTCGGGCTGCAAACATTCCACTTTCCGGTCCGATCATTCGAGAAAAGGCCTTAGAAGTTGCAAAAAATTTAGGTCAATTGGATTTTAAAGCCTCTGTAGGATGGCTCGACAAATTCAAATCTCGGCATAAGATATCTTATAAAACCATTAGTGGAGAAGGGGCCTCAGTAGACACAGAAGTACATAGTACAAAATTGGACAGAGAAGCTTCAACAATATTGCATTGGTTTTGAACCCAAAAACATTTAAACTGCGATGAGACCGCCTTATTTCTTAGAGCACTTCCGGATAAAACCATGCAGTTGAAAAATGAGCGTTGTCAAGGAGGAAACGTTTCAAAGGAGCGTTGAACTTTGCTCTTATGCACAAATACACTTGGTGAATTTGAAAACCCTCTGGTCATAGGAAAGGCAAAAAATCCTCTGTGTTTCAAAGGTATCGATATCAAT
>NQII01004617.1:148566-216160 GCA_002778355.1 Clitarchus hookeri | reverse complement strand
ACTGTCGTGCGAAGAAACGATCCCCCCTGCTGGTGGTCCGTCGGGGTCGACCCGAGACTTGACGGGTGTGTGTACCCTTCTGTTCCCTCTGCGTCCAACACCAACTCGCATATAGGCAGAACGATTCAAGTGGTGAGCTGTGCGTCGAAAAGTGCAACGTACCTCTCGGAGGCCGACTGTAAGGCTTCTCTCAAAGTCATTCAGCGGGGCGAAGGCTTGTCGAGTGCGCCGTCGGGGCATGCTCCGTGTTCACTGAACTTGAGTCTGTCTCTCACATTGCTCACGATGCTACTATGGCCTTATTCGGTGTCTTGCAGCTATTAGTGATGTCTCCTGGTGGCACATTCGCGCAAGCAAACAGCAATAAACACGAATGTTACACATGCCANTACACATGCCGAACGATGACGATACCGTGCGACAACCTTTGTTGTACTCACGTGATTCGTTAATAGTAACCAATTATTTTGCAAATGAATGTATTTTAAGATGTATAACATAATATCAACGGAATGAGCACCACATTTCAGTTTCCCCTGTAGTATCCGTGGAGCAGCGTTAACATCAGGCAACAGGGGATACAACGCAAAAAATAAGCATAATATTTGTTTTACCGCCTGAGAAAATAGAACAACATTAACAATTTTTTTTTGTATTGTGATAATAAATTCAAGACATACAGTATTTTCCCTATGAATATTTGATTTTCATTTTGAAAACATATCAATGCGTTTGCTTCAAGTGTGTTATATATATTTCCGTTCGTTGGTTTGAAGTACAGCGTCTGGACATGTATTTGTGTACACGGACGTGCAGATTCAAAATTTATTTCATTTATGTAGTGCAGTGGTATGCAAGTGGTTGGAGTGAGGATGTGAAGGATTTCTCGCACTTGAATATGTTTAGGACCGCCATGGATAGCTTTCAGAGCAGCCAGAGGACGGCTATAAACATCATTTTTAGAGACCGGTAAATATCACAAACAGATTTGACGGCAAACGGGCAGAGTTCAATACAGGTAAATCTGTGTTATTTTCTCCATTGCACCATAGCTCATTTGACACATCCTGGAGGACTGAGCAAGTGTGTAGTTAGAATCTGGCTACGAATGACCGTATCATGTAAAATCCAGTAAAGAAGCTTTGTTGTAGCAGCAAATAACGAACAAACGTAGGCCACATAATTACATAGTCTGTAGAGTTTAGGCTAATTTTAGATAGTTTCGCAATGTTTACTGACCGCTCAACATATTAAGGGCTCTGCCTACGAAAGTTGAAAGCTGGAATCAACGTTAAATAAATTTCATTTCAATGCATTAATTACAAATACAACATTTTCAAACAAAAATATACAACCCAACTTTCTCAAAGAATACTGGCAAGTTAATAAAGTTCTAAAGAACATTTACTGATTCCAAACTTTTTACTTAAGTTTAAATTTTAATGTAGAATTTATGAAAAATCATATTACACATAAATTTGGCAAGATTTCTTAACATCCCAAGAATTCCTTAAGAAACGTCACGTAAAATTATTTTGGTTTTGCAAACTGATGCATTGAGAATGAATTTATTTGCTATTTATTTCCATTTAAACTCTGTGGCTACAGCCCTGGTAGTCAGCGCCCTTTATAGTACCATTTCATCACCGCAAACGATACATTACCTACCTATAAATGAACCGTCGGCGATGTACATGCAGCGCCTGGCAGATAGGCAATGCGACTTCTAGCATAGTACAGCAGGTGGCGGTGAAGCAGGCGCACAGCGTCAATTACATCAGGCATTCAAAAACTTCTCGATAGCTGGTGGCGGCAACCACGTCTACAGAGTTTCGCATAGTATGCGTTAACTGTTATAATTATTGTTCTGAAACTACTTGAAACGCAGTTAGATGTTTTAAGGGAAGTTAAAAGCATAATTAGGCTCTAGCTACACGTTATGCAGATTTATTCCCAGCGATAAACTAGCCTAGAATATTGCAGTCTTTCGCGGTCTTTGACAGGAATGTTGTCTTAGCTTCCACCGCGTCTTCTCTTATATACCATACTCTTTTTTACGAACCAATGTCACTGTGTTGTTGAAGTGTATGTACTCCAAGAATCCCGTCACTATAATAAAACTCACAAATATAAGCACATGTCTGTTATATACATGAAGGTTCAGAACACCTCTGCAGGCTACCCACACTTATTTTAATCGCGTTCAACTTTTCTTAAAATAAGTTCGTATTTTCATAAGTGTGAGTCCCATTTTTACAATTCAAATACTACGCTTTAATGGGAAACATCGCATATTCAGATCTTACTGTTGTAATTTTAGTGACTCCGAACGACTGTAGGCCTTGGTTGCGGTATACTTATATATAAAACAGCGCAAAGATTACATAACAAGTGACAATAAAATAAAGAAACCAAAATGATACAAATATAAACACTAATATTCATAAAATAAAAGAACCACCACCATATAATATAAACAACAAACATGCAATATAAACAAAAGTATACAAAAACATGTAACCAACATTCACTACAAAAGTACTACTAACATAAATAAACTTAATGAAACAGTGCAAAGTTATTAATATAATAAAAATTTGAGTATTACTTCTGTCATATATATATATATATATATATATATATATATATATATATCATAGTACAGTTTTGAGTATTACATCTATATAGAGAAACAAGGTTAATAAACCGCAATAAATACAGTAATTGTGATGTTATGTACTTATATGTTATCTATTTTGGTAGAAATTGTTTGATTTGAACTATGGTATTAGCAAAAGTAACTACATTTATATAGTCTACACATCGTTTAATTAAATCAAAGGTCTTGGGAGGAGTTATGAACAAAAAAGGAGATCTTTAATGGTACTGTGGGACTTTCAGACTAACACTATGTAATACTTCAGCACTATTTACATTGCCAGTAATACAGTTAATCAAGAACACCGTGTCAATCACTTTCCTTCTATGGCAATTTGTATAAATGTTAAAAATTTTAGTGACAATTCATAGTCGAATTTTTCGTTACCTTTGAAAATGTATTTGTTAAGCATTAAACCAAATATTTTTGTAGAAATTTTCTCTATTCTGTTTGAATCTGTATTTATGATTGAATTACTGACCACTTGACAATATTATAATTTGGAAATAACTAAAATATAGAACAAACATAGTAAAGAATAATATTTAGAAGCAGACATACTTAAATATTTTATATGTCCTATTCGCAATGGTTAATAGATTTTCAATGTGGTGATGAAAATATAATTTTGAATCAAGTAATATACCTATGTCCTTTATACGCTGCTTTTTTTGAAGAACTGTATTATTGACAGAGTATTTAAAATTTTGATCGTCTGTCTTACAAGAATATGTAATAATTTGAGTTTTTCCTTCTTTCAATTTCATATCATTCTGTCTACACCAATTAAAAACCGAATTTACATCATTCTGTAAAAGTTTACAATCAGTTACTGAGTTTATAGTTTGACATAATTTTTAACCATCGGTATTCATAAAAGCGTGAGAGTTTTGTAAAACTTCACAGATACGGTTTATAAAAATATTAAATAAAAGTGGGGGTAACGTTCCACCTTGTGGTACACCTGAAGGAGCATCGTATGCTAAAGAGTAGGCATTGTTGATTCTTACTGAAAACTTCCTATTTCTTAAGTAACTCCTTATCAAGTTTACATAATTTGCATTCAGATCAATTTTTTCTAGTTAGTATAAAATTAGTTTCTCATTACAAGTATCAAAAGTCTTGCTTATATCAAAGTAAATTGTGTCTACTTGTTCACCTGAGATTATCTTACCATTTATAGAGTTAACAATTCAAATAATTTTTTTGTAGTAGGTTTTCCTGAGATAAAACCATGTTGAGAAGGGTTGATAAGAGCCATGATATGAAAAGAAATATGTTTATGTATGATTTTTCCGAAAATTTTGGAGAAACCACATAATAAAGAAATATGTTTATAATTGCTGACGTCATGTTTGTTGCCCTTATTGAGGATAGGAACAACTTCTGCATATTTCCATTGGACAGGATAAGTTACCGTTTCTAAACTGTAATTAAAAATATACGCCATATAGGTACTAAAATAAGCATAAAGAGTTTTATAGTAAAATTTCGGATGTCGTCCAAACCTTAAGTGATTTAATGATCCACGGTACAACACCAATAGTAATTGCAGGTGGTAGTAAATTATGTTCATATTCAATATGTTTAGTTTGATTAAAAGTCACGTTATTACTACCATAAACCTTGGCAAAATGACACGTTGAAGTGTTTGCCAATTTTTCATTATTAACGAATGCATTATTATATAAAATTTGTGGGATTTTCCGATAGCCATCTTTCCTTATTTTCACATAATATCAGCATTTAGTTGGATTTTACTTAACCTTGTCGTTTATTTTTGTAAGGCAAATATTTTTATCTTTTGTAACTTTAATGTTAACTATTCGTCGAAGATTAGCACATTAGTCAAAATCATCTCTGGTNAAATATTTTTATCTTTTGTAACTTTAATGTTAACTATTCGTCGAAGATTAGCACATTAGTCAAAATCATCTCTGGTTTTTCTTTTCTTTTTTTATGTATTCTTAAACTACGATCTTTGAACTTAACCGAATTAATTAATTACTTAGAATAATAATAACAATAATAATACTGCGTCATGTTGCANTACGATCTTTGAACTTAACCGAATTAATTAATTACTTAGAATAATAATAACAATAATAATACTGCGTCATGTTGCAGAATGGATGTAAATCGGCTTCTGAAGAGCTGTCACTCTTGCCTGTTACCTGCTTATGTCGCGTTACGCCGGAAAGCACTTCGGGTTGATACGGCCGGCGTCGAGCGAGATTTTTGTGAGCACGACGTCGGCGTAATTGGCTCCGGGAGCGCCCTGGTTAGCGAAGTGGAAAAAAAAACAATCTAGTTTCCGTCTGGCGAAGGGCGTCGAACCAGCTTCTCCAGCGCCGTTATCTTAAGTGTCGCGAGGGAGGCGGAGTGTAAACAGTGTCTTGTGTTCCCGGCTCTCCTTCCACTCCTCGGGACGTGACGTCAGCGCGCGTTTAGCCGCCCGTCTCCGGTGTCGGTGACAGACACACAGCAGACGCGCTTCTGTCTTCCGTCCATCCCCGAGTGTGTGTGTCGGTGCGCGTGTGCGCAGTGCCATTGCAATAGGAAAGAAAACAGCAGAGAAGCGAACACGGTTCTGCAATCGTGTTTCAGTGCCTGAGCAACTAAACCAGGGTTGGGACATCGAAAGAACACATCGACATTCGATTTTTTTTCAACATCGGCGATTTCAACCAATGTTATCATCCGATGTATCGATGACAAAACATAGATGTTTTTGGTCGCTGATGTTCGCTTTATTAATGATAATTAAATAATTTTAACCAAAAAAAAACATTTGTTTTGTTAAAACTTTTAATGCATAATGATGTTTTAGTAAAATAAGATTAACTAGTTTCAAGAGATGCACTTAAACTAGATAAAAATTACATTGAAACTAGGAAAAATTATTATTCAAGAAATTCCCCAGTATAGCTGACCCAATGAGCCCAAAAATATTATTTTTCCAACCTTTCCGAAAGCACTGATGTATCAAAAAATGAAATATATTTTCTTGAAATCTTCTGTAGTACTAAATCAGGTCTGTATGTTTTTTTTTCAAATGGCTAAGGGATTATCTCCAAGATGGCAGGTAGGGGTGCTCAAATAGTCAGCTATTTCGGGANTTCAAATGGCTAAGGGATTATCTCCAAGATGGCAGGTAGGGGTGCTCAAATAGTCAGCTATTTCGGGATGTGTGGTTGTTGTTGAAGCCATGGAAGTGTTGCTCTGTTTTAGTAACAAGAGTACTGTTTGTAAGAACTATAGTAATAGTTATCACAGATAGTAACACAACAGTTACTTTTGTTGGTATTACTGTCCAATTTTAATAATAGGTAATATTTTACTTGCTGCACTTTAACTACTACTTTAATAATNTTTTGTTGGTATTACTGTCCAATTTTAATAATAGGTAATATTTTACTTGCTGCACTTTAACTACTACTTTAATAATTTTAAAGTACGTCTTTTAAATTAAGAACGACCATGTATACTTTATCACCATATTTATGAATCTCACTATGTTAGGTAATGCTACTGAGCATTAACTTGGAAGTATGCTGAAATTTCGCGACAATGCTCTATTCAAGATACTACAAAGACCTTGACACAGTTGTGTACATTAACATGTTGAGTGCTGCAGATGTAATATTACGTCACCCTGAATTTAACATAATTATATGGAGTTTGCCTTAACATTACGACATCCGCATTCTTTGAAGAACACTGGCGATGAAGTATTACTTCTTCAGCAGTATTCATAAGGTTCTCTGCAACGTAATGTTAGGTCAGCAAGACTCGAGGCGTAAATTACTCAAATCAGCAGGATATAATGTACATGATTCTACGTTGAAAAGAACATTTGACTGGGGAACTTTCAACTCTGCATTGTACTGGCAGAGAGTCAGCTAGTAGCGAACGTTATACAGAATTGTAAGTGCAGCCGGTGTTGTGCGAACCAATAGAACGGTTGCGAATGAGAATACAGTGAACAACAGAACTCATTGTCACGCATTTGAAAANGTGTTGTGCGAACCAATAGAACGGTTGCGAATGAGAATACAGTGAACAACAGAACTCATTGTCACGCATTTGAAAACAACAGACAACACACTTATAGTTTGTCTGGATTTTCAGTGAACCTACACCACACTCAAAGTGCTAAGGTGTGTACACAGCTTAGCAATATTTATTTGCTAACACAGACCATAATGTGAATTGTTAATAGTCTATTCGCAGTTTCTTCACACTTTTTGAATCAAACCTTTGAAAAATCACTGCATATATTACCTGCTTGACTGTTTCCTAAATATGTCATGCATTACAAGCTTTTTTAACTTGCTTTCCAATGAGAATACCTCATCTTTGGATAAATTAAAATTTTACCTTCAATTATAATATTTCATTCATAACTAATGTGAATAAAAACAGGAAGAAAACAAGTGTGTTGGTAATGCCTAGTAATGAATAGTTCTTATGCAAAATATTATTACACTGAGAGCGCACGAATGCTGTGCTTTATCTCTTTGGTGTAATTTTCTAGACTCGGTTAAGCCTTGTTTGCATGAGGCGGAATAATATCCTGGAAGTAGAACTTTAACAGGGCTTCGGGAACGTTGGAAGTAACCGTGAATGGAGTAAAGACACGGCGACTGGACAGGTTAATGAACTGTTTCTTTTTCTGATGCTCAGTTGTAAAATCAGTTTCTCTAAGTAACACATGAATTCGTATTAACGAACATCAAGGTAACATTTTATTCAGATGGTGAAAACTTAAAGCAAGAAATATTCACTTGAGGACCTGCCCGCAATAACAACAGAGCACAAAATCATTTATGTAACTAAATAAACCAATTTCTGCAACAAATTTACTTCCTAGCAGTTTTGTTGAGTCGAGGACTCTACACTTCAAACTCACTGTACATGAAATAAACTTTCGTGTGTAAAATGTGTATTTTGCCCGTTTTGTGATCTACGACACCATTAATGTGCTAGTGCTGTAGAAACTAATCCTGAGAAAAATTCGCGTTTCTCGCTATTTTGCTGAAATCTCAGGATAGTCCTTTCGTAACAATCGGTTTAATAGAGCGAATTTACTGTTAAAGTCCACTGAAATCCTAGGTACAAGAATGTTTTCATAAATAGAAACATGTGCGGACTGAACAGTTTTACTATATGGAAAATATATTGAGAGTTAATGTAAATTAACTCAGGGCTTCAGAAAAGTGTGATAATCATAAAACAAACTGAAGTATTTTTGATATGATAAAAAAGTATAATATCCAGAAATATCTAAAGCCAGTCGAATTTTTATAGTAGAAGCAGCTATATTGAAAATCGCGTAGAAATATTAATCACGACACTTTTCAACTGAATCTTGTAGTGGTACAGTCAACTAAACTTGGATATGTACTACACGGTGAGTGGTTGAGATATTGGGACTAGGCTTTAGCAGCGTCGGTGGGGGTGAACAGAGGTCGAGTTGAAGCTGCTACGGAATTAAATCGCGGGGTAAACAATTTGTTCACGAAAAAATATATACACACCGTCAAAACTACATGCAAATATATGAAAAACAGGATGATGATCTTAAGCTATGATTTTGTAAGAAGAGTAAGCTAAAGTGATTGTGGCAAAATACCGTATGTAGCTTGGTGAGAAGCTTTTAAGTGTCATTACTAAACCTAAACTGTAAAAAAATTCCTACCGTGCCACTTGTCCGCCGTTCATCACACACGCTGGAAATAAAATTATTTATATGTAATTTTCCAAATTATTATGTGGCTTGCCAATTAAACAGTTCCAGCGGCAGAGTGAAAGGCAGTATATGATTCTAATAAAATAATTTTTAATCTGGCAGCCAATATTTTCATATAAAAATCAATTCGGTCACTACCAAACATTCTTTGAAATATTCTCTGCCAAAATCATTGTGGTTGAAACAAACCTGTTTTTATTGATACTTCTTATTTTTTTGTAGATACCTGCAAGTGAATGGTTATTTTAACCGCCGATAAATACTTGTACCGCCATTAAAGAATAATTGTCTCTTCGCGAGAAACAAATCGTAGTTGGGAATTTCCCCTATCATATTTCAAATCCGATTTCTCAGAATGAAATGTCAAAGGGGATAAGTAAGGATCATATAACAAGACAATCATTAAATGAACGATGGAAGAGAGTGAAAGAAAATGAAAAGGAGAAATCGTAAGAAATGAAAAATGGGAGTTTCCATTATTTGTCACAAAATAAAATAAGATGACAGCTAATAAGACGTCCTTTATTTTAGCTCCTTATCAAAAACTTACGTAAAACTAATCAAGTGAATTGCATCTGTGTAGTGACAGACGTTTTTTTTTTAATCAGCTTGGAACACCGAGAAGGACACAGTTGTATAAATTTCTAATGACTATGTGTGCAAAGGATGATTTCCTACGTAATTAAAATTTAAATAATATCAATGTGAAATTTTCTAATAATATTAAAAGCTTTTTGTATTCTCAGCATAAGTCTAATAGATTTCACATGTACCAAGACATTTATAAAGCTTAAAATTTCACATTTTATGGACTCTGACAAAAAAAAATGCCTATGTTATATTTGTGAGAAATACATTTCAACTTGTATACAAGTACAGTCCCAATTTTGCTATTTTTGTGATGTTCAAATAATAATAACTAACTAACTAACCGAAATGAGATAATACAAATTGAAATAAGATATTACGAGTTACTTCAAGGTATCTTCAAAATTATTCTATGATACTTTTTCAAATTTTTTTTTTAATTTCTGAATATAAGAAAAGTTTTGCATATGTTTTATTTTCAGCAGTCTAGGACTTTTAAAAATAAATTTTGCTAAGCACACTTTAAAATGATTTAGTATTTTGCCTTTCAACTACCCTTCTTAACTTTTCCGTACATATGTGCACGTCCCAAAAATACTAAAATTGTGATTCTGACATCCCATAATGCGAAAACTGTGCTGCCAAGAAGATTTTTCTTAAGTGGGGAAAGTGTAATTATAAGTAATGTTCACAAGTGGTGCTGCATTTCGTGCAAACATAGATTTATGAATATTTTAGTGACCAGCCTTAACGACGGCAACTTTATCCATGCGTGACCTGCTCTTCTCTGCACACATTTACTGATATATGCGAAGCATCAACCAAGTCTTCACCTCGAGTAACTTTTAGAGAAGGAAAAGGCGCGCAAACGTTTGTTCGTACCGTTTGCAATTTTCACCTGTTACTTTGTGTCTTTAACTGCGTACACTGAGAGAACTGCCAACCAAAAATGTGCATGTATAGAGCAAAAAAATATATTTTGTTGCCCGAACAAAATATTCAGTTGAGTAAAAAAAACTTGTAAAGCACCAACATTAATTTGGTTCCCCTAACAAAATACGCGATTTAATAAACAAAACTTGTGTTGGACTAAAAAAAATCAGACTCAACAAAATTTCCTGTTGAATCAGCTGTATGTATTTGTTTTTCCACTCATTCGACTGCATTCGTTCACAAATACAGCTCAAGAGTTTTTTGTAATTTTTTGTGACAATTTGAAAAGTAACAGTGTTTGTTACTGCATTTAATGATGCAAATAATGGTATAAACAAGTTAAACAGGAAAATAAAAAGTAATGCTCCAAAACTAGAAATATTTATTTCCAGGTGTTGTCCAGTATTTTAAATGTATGTATTTAAAAACATTTCGATGTCGTTAGTAGTCACTTAAGTCACTTAAGCTGATTTTGATAGGGCGTGGCGGTCCGGCGCAGCTGATCTAGATTTTAATTTCGGTCGGATTTCGATTTTTTTATAGTAACCAAAACTGTTTAATGTAAGTTACGTAGAGACTTACACATTGTGCACCAAACAAAAACTTGTTTGGTGTAACCAAATAAGAACAACAAATTAATTTGTTTTCAGCAAAAAAAAACACTTAATTGCCCCTACACAAACAATTAATTTTGTCGCGCCAAACAAACTCTGTTGGAGCCAACAATACCTTTTTCTCAGTGTAGAGCTGAGTTAACATGTTTTGGCCGGCGATTTACAGCGAGATACTAATCACATGTTAGGCTGAGCTGAGGCGAAGATGGAGTAGCAGGAAAAACGGAAGAGTTCCAATAGAACGCACCCGCCAAAACGGCAACGTCCCCCACGTTTCATACATGCGAAAACCAGGGTGATCCCGCCGGGAACCGAGCCCGGTTCGCCTCACTGGGAGGCGAGTAATTTGACTACTACACCGCCTCGGAACCTCGTTAAGGATATTTATATTTTCTATAATGATATGGTTACAGACAGGAACGATGTTTAACTGAACTAGCAATATCCCTCCACCCAGTCAACAACAAGTAAATTCCTACCGTTAAGTTTTGTAAATTTCGCTTGTTTACCCTTTTCAGTCTCCGATTTTTATGTGATGGTGTCTATACAAGGTTTTTTTAAACTACAAGTCGAAATTCAAACAACGGCATCTATGAGCTAGCATAAACCAGAAATCTTAGTAGCAAAATGTTCCGAAAATTCCTTCTAGTATTTTTAGATCGAAATTGAAGGTAACAAAACCGCGCTGGGTGTCCGCAACTTCATGTAGCTACGTGCACAAGAGGTTGCATATCACGAAGGCGAACGGAACTGGTGCGTCAGGTGGCGACTGCCTGTACATAGGCCACCGTGAAAATAAGCGAAGGTTCCTACATCGTCAATACTACCGCTTGTATGGTTGTTGGAAATAAAATGCAATCACTTCTGCCAGCCATCACTACTCGGTTGCTAATCTCCCATTTTCCATGTAGTTTGACACACATGTACTGACAATAAACAACAAACGGCGTCACGTACCTTGATTTTATGGTGACCTATGTGCAGGCGCTCTTCGCAAGGTGCACCAGTTCCCTTCGTCATATGCAACTTGTTGTGCACGCAGGTATGCGAAGTTGTGGACCCCCGGGGCTGTTTTGCCATCTTCGATTTCAATTTTAAAATACTTGATTGATGTTCCGAACATTTTGATACTAGGATTTATTGTTTATATTAGCTCATAGATTCCGTAGTTTGAATTTAGATATGTAGTTTATAAACACCATGTGAGTGTGCGTGTGTGTGCATATATATACATATATATACATATATATATATTATATATATACATATATGTGTGTGTGTGTGTGTGTGTGCGTGCGTGGGAGTGCGCGCGCGTGTGCGCGTGTGCGTGTGTGTGTAAAACATCGCGTCTGTGTTCCATGTTACTGCCAGCAGCATTTTATGGGAATACGGATTATAATCTCAGCAACGAATGATACCTTCCACACCTGTCGGGCTTCCCACATTAGGCGGCTTTTTTTTGCTGTGTACAGTCCACACCAATAAAGCCACTTCCTGTGCAGCGTACCAGGCACAGGACTCTGTGTTTAAAAGGGTCTATTTAGTTTCGCGCTATATTTGAAACATTTGTATAGGCTATTCACGGTAAAGTGAACACTTAAGAAATCATCATTTGAAAAAAAAATCGCTGCCCATTACGAAATATACGATATACTGTCCGTTGAACGCGATCTTTCAGTTAAGCTGGTAGAGAGAAAATAAAAACAGTCCTGAGACTCAGCGTTGTATTGCGAGTGTAAAGTTTAAATATATGTCCAATGAGGTTAGTATTCCTTGTTTTATTCACATTATAGTAAGAGTTTTCATGTAAGTAACACATTTATAAAACCTGACCATTCCACGATTTCACTTGTATGGCGAATATAAAAGTGATTTAGACCCATGGTAATGATACATTTACACATGGTGAAAGGATACAAAATAATCAAAGAAGTATATCCTAATCAGGGCTTTAAATGTTCTGAGTTTACCGTGAACAGTCTATAGATTCTTATCATTCTTGTTATCTCACTGCAGATCGCTCGTTACAACTTGGAGAACTCAGATTCAATGATTAAATACTGAACTTAAGACTGACCACATCAGGTAGAGTGCAATTCACAAAAAAAATCCCTCTAGCTGTGGCAGCAACTAATGAACACGGAGCGGGGAAATTCACTTGGCAAGAGACTTACGGACTAGACTTCACAGTCGTGAGGAAGTTCAAGTAGCAGTTTTTTCCTCGTTGGCTTCACATTATTTGACCACAGCGAGCTTAAAAAATACAGGCAAAGCAGCCGCTTACATAGCGAGCTCGAGCCGCGCACACCAGGAAAATGGCGTCACTGGACAGGAAGACGTCGGAACGCCGTTCACCAATCAGCGTCTGGTGACAGACTCGCCAGCCGGCGATAATTTGCCAAGTTCCTAGCCGGAGCTGGAACTGGCTTGGGTTTGGCTTGCAGTCCTGCTTTATGTTTTTTCTCCTCTGCACTTCTTCCAAAAATTTGGGGCAGAGTTTTGAATTAGCTGGATGTGGGCCTTGACAGTTGCAGCAAACTGGTATTGTGTTTACATTGGGAAAAAACGCCTGCCCACAGGGAACCTTTTCGCAGCATGTAGTAGCCAATCACACACAAGGCCTGCTCCCGGAGCCTCGTTCAGACTATCCACTGTACGGGTGCGTCTACGCGAAAGTAACCGCCACGCCCTTTCGTCTCCGTGATGCAGTGGTGGGTGTAGGAGACTCACTTATAAGGGCTGTTCACTGTCAAATGAGCACTGCTGAAAGCTCTGCTTACGATCTACTTTTATGCGCGTCATGTATTATTCCGCCATATGTTAAAACAACATTGCAATGGACCTGGTTATTTTATTAATACGTCAGTCAAGTGAAAGTGTGAAATTATTTGAAAAGTAAATACTTCAACAATTTCATAATTCTTGCACTTATAAGCATTGTTAAGGCAGGACGTAAAAAATTAACATGAATAATTCATCATTAATTCATAGAACAATTTTTTTTTTCGTCGTTACCAACTTTACTGGGCGCATGCGAGTCAATGTACCCGTTAAGGGGCCAACCTTCCTGGCGCTTCAACTGCGTTACAGAGTGTTTTATATCCTTGTTTCTGACGAAACTATTAAACGTGCCCCCGGTGTGTTTACTTATGAAGAGATATCATACCCCAGACGAGGACGGAATGTTACTTTAAAGTTACCACGCATACTGTAAATATTATTTTGGAGCCCTCCAATATAGTTAAAAACTGCTTTTTTCGTACCGCTGTATCTTAAAACATATTAGCATAACACGAGCCAAACTACAATAGGAGCCTGTATTGAACTTTGCCACAGACTCTCTTCATCGAGAAAATGATACGGTCACCGCTGAAAGTCCCATAGTTACACGCAGCGATGCGAGAACACTGAACGCCCGGTTCAGAATCTTGTGCGTAGTGGCGACGGCGCTCTTGTTGCGCGTGCCAGTGTAACCCTTATACACTGAAGAGCCAAAAAAAATGGTATACCTGCCTAATATCGTGTATGGCCCCCCGAGCACGCAGAAGTGCCGCAAGACGACGTGGCATGGACTCGACTAATGTATGAAGGTATTCAGGAGACAATTCTCACCATGAATCCTGCAGGGCAGTGCACAAATACAATATGCGCCAATTTGAGAAAGGGTTGCACGTCTGCCACGTTTAATGATTCTCGTCAGTCGTCGTTTGTCCCGTTCTGTCACGATATTTTTCCGGCCGCAGCGAAGTCGAAGATGTGATGTTTTACCGGATTCCTTATATTCACGGTACACTCGTGAAATGGTCGTACGCGAACATCCAAATGTTATCCTTGCCTCAGAGATGCTATATCCCATATCTCGTGCGCCGACTATAACACCACGTTAAAACTCACTTAAATCATGATAACCTGCCATTGTAGCAGCAGTAACCGATCTAGCAACTTTACCAGACGCTTGTTGTCTATATGGGTGCTGCTGACCGCATCGCGTTACTCTGATTGGTTCCATACCTCTGTTATTTGCATACGCACGCCTATACCAGTTGTTTTTTTTTTTTTTTGCTTTAGTGTAGCTTAAAGTATATGCAAGGAAGGACAGTGGCATTTTCCGTACGTTGACTTCAAGAGAGCTCAAACAACCTTGCTGTAGCTTGTCTTGAATAATCTGTACATCTGCACCGACCTCGGCGTGTTGAATTTCTCGGAACAAAAGCCACGTGCACGGCACAGGATGCAGCCAGAAGTGGCGATAGCGTGCGCGTCGACCCTGGTCAGGCTGGGTGGCCGACGGCTGGCGCGGGAGGTGATAAACGGCATGGTAATGAAGTCAGCGGGGGGACGACGAGGCTGGCCTGCAGTTGAAGTTTCTACTCCGCCGATAGAACCGCCCCACTCGCTGCCAGTGACGCGATATTAATTCTCCTCCTGCGCGGCTTGAATAAAACACGCTCGCACGCTCGCGGGTCTCCCGTGCACGAGGAGAAGCAGGTGCCCGCCAATTACACGCCAGTTTGTTATCCGTATTTAAGCCTCTCTCCACACGACGAAAGGCGTCGTCACGTGCTTGACGCCCAGGCTAAAGCCAACGCTCATTAAAAGTTTATCAGCTCTGCTGTGTGTTGAGGTCCGAGAATTCCCGCGAATTTAGTATAGATGTTTTCTAATCCCCACCAACGTTTACGCAGTGGAATGGCCTAAGTTATTTCCTTGGCAAATACCAGAAAAATTCGAAACTAGAAGTGGGTCTCCTTTATTCATAGCTGCAGGAACCTGAGCTCTATTATTTTTGTATATATTCCCATTAACCACAGTTTTATTAAGCCACTCTACTTCGGGCACATTTATTGCATTGCACAACGTTCACTGCTGATTAGCTAATAAATTTCTAATGTTTTTGCTCATATAAGTGTGTTTGGTCTAAAGTCCGTCCCGTTCGTTTGCGCGGTAGTGCAAAATTTTTTTACTTATGGAATATGTTGTTGGTTTACTGCAATGCTCTTTAAGCGGTCTGGTGAACACCACCGAATTAAATAGAATACAAGCAAATTTTGTTTTCGAGGGCAGAGAATATTTCACACCACAATTTCGCCCAAGTCACACTCGGACTGAGACCTCAAAATGCTAAACTTCAGTTTGGTTTGTCATTCCATGCAACACTCCTGACCAATAGTAGACACTCTACGGGAAAAGGGCCAAATCACAGAGTTCATACGTATACAGTGACGACGTGGGTCCCGTTTCCTTTGATGTGGGCGTGCCTATTCTCTGATTGGCTGTGCGAGGATCTGGGAACGGGCTTTGCCTCTAATTGGTTACTGCATGTTGCAAAACGTTCCCTATTAGCCCAAGCAACACGGAGCTACAGACAGACTTACTCGGGAGAAAATAATCATGCAGTTTTGCAAATTTGCAATTCAGCATAGTTTCATATTATGAATAATATACTAAATCCGTGACCTTGGTCCACTCCTGCTTGCTTCGTCATTAAAAAAAATGGCGATTAAATCAGTTTTTTTAGACAGTGTTTTCTCAGTACATCATATACTAAAAGTAATTATTACTCAAGTTGTAGAGCATCAACTTGTCTACAAGATTTGTTTGAAACAAGTTTATGGGAAATAAATAAGTTTATAGTTGATCTCGTTAACATAATTTATATATAGCATAAACGTTCCCTAGTCACATGAAATTGTATTATTTATGCGTTAGTTGTTACCACATGCACTCCTTTCCACATAACCTAGAGTATGTGCACATAATATTTAAAATCGTAAAATAAAATGAAAATACCAAATTTTACTTATTAGTTTTACTTGGTACATGTCATCAACCAGTATAAGAGTGCGCTGTCATGTCCCTTGCGTGCCCGTGTCTTGAGGAAGGTCATAAGTCTTTCGTGGCCGGGTACTTGCTCCACTCGCCTGACTAGTGAGACCGACGGTCTACCTGAGGGAAGCAAGGCACAAACGCCTGCAGCGCTAAGAACCGCCACCCGCAAAACGAAAGCCTGACACTTCGGAGGTATAACGCCTGTTTTGGTAAGCAAGGCACAAACGCCTGCAGCGCTAAGAACCGCCACCCGCACAACTAAGATCAAACACTTCGGAGGTATAACGCCCGTTTTGGTCACGCATTTCGTTCCACACGACCATTGAGCAAACATTGATGAGGACTTCGAAATTCAATGGTGGATTTATTCACGGACGTGCAATAGGATAATTTCCTAAGTGGGTGTGAGGCATGATTTTTTTTTTTTTGCTTAAAGTGTGTGATAAAATTGAAATATTTTGTAAAATATCTCTGGATACAACGGAGCAGCACTTTGGCATGAGAAGTTCACGCATTATTCGTGAAAATGAAGATCTCGAAAAAACTGATTTACTGGTTAGCTCAGTACCGTCAGTTTCCAAAACTGATGGCATGATGTACATAAGGGCTACAGTTGTTGGAGATGAGCATGTTGATTGTAGCAAGTTTCGCTTTACCGTGAATGGCCTTCATCAAAAATTTTCGAGGCTAGCTCTGTTCACAGAAGTGGAAAGAACGCTAGGAGCGCAGTATTTCTGTGCAGGCGAACTATTTTGAAGGCGATAATGTGTAAACGTGTGTAAATGAAGTACTTTGTTGTAAACATAGCTAGACTCGGAACTTCTTGTTACCTCCTCGTACAGTACGTGGAAAGACACTGTGGCTCGAACGCAATGCTTGTATTCGGCGAATATCAAGCTGATGTAGCAAACCGAAAGACAAAAATGCANGACACTGTGGCTCGAACGCAATGCTTGTATTCGGCGAATATCAAGCTGATGTAGCAAACCGAAAGACAAAAATGCAAACGTACGCTCCGATCAAACAAGAAAACTTCTACGGATGTATTTTTCGACGAATAGATCTTCACGACGTACTCGCGGGCAAAATTTCTTGCCAACTTAAAAAAAATTGTATTATTTTTATACATAAAACTATGTTTTAAAAATTAAATTCTGCTGTTCAGCAAGCAACGGAAGAATCTGGCGCATTTATCATAAATACAGCTATTAAAATGTCATCACTTAATACTGTTTTTACTGTAGGAGAGGACATGGGCCTCCTTGGTGAAGGCATTCAAACGCATATTTCAATAAACCAGATAAAGGAAAAGCTATAGAGGTAGAACAAGTATATTCTTAACAAAGTTTGCAAGTTCAACAAACGCTGGCAGATGGCATACTAATTCTGCACGGTTTAAATGGTTGTGACGCAACATCCTAAATATTTTCCCAACGAAAGAAGACGATCCTGAAAGTACTTCAAAATGTTTCATGATTTAATTCTCAAAGTATGTCATGAAATATGTGACAGCTATGTGGAGTTACTTCACTAGCAATTACCAATTTACTCGCTCTGCGTCATTTATTCTTTAGCTCTTAGCTGACTGAAAACAGCTCGTCCTTGTGATAATGGTTTACATCTCTAAGCCTTTCCACCAATTCGTTCGGATCAATCGAACGTACCGTATGTAGACATTTTTTATGTCTTATTCAACCATCGCCTCGTCTCGCTGCTAGTTCGATCATGAGATCTATAATAACGTTGATTTTTTCATGAGCTCTACCATTAAAACTGCTAATTGTTAAACCGTTTATCTTTGAAATACGTTACGTAAACTCCTATAATTTTATGTTCCTGGACATTGTTTTAGGTTATTTATGGTTTTGTTTCCTTGCCAATAGCAATTCGTGTAGTTTCAGGCTGATATCTAAATTATATGCTTCTGATTGTACAATATTGCCTAGAAAGAACAGTATTTCTTTGAGAGCACCGAATTCTAGTGCCCACGTGTTCATTTTTCTTTATGTTCAACTTCAGAGAAGTTAAATATTCACCTTCATTATTATTATCATCCCCCGTCTACTTTTCTACGTTTTTTTTCAGCCTCGTTATTGACTCTAACCATCACAGCTATTAGTGCTTTGATGTGTTGTTCAAATTCGCAAATATGACTAGCGGACATTAAAAAAATTCTTCTTCATTTAACGTGAGTCAGAAATTTCTATTAAGTAAATGGTTTACTTTAACTGACAATGTTTATGAATTAAGAAACCAGAATGTCCTTCATCAGTTATATGACTTTTATCCACTGACTTCGACGGTAGATATTGACAAACTTAGGAAGTGAACTGGCTATTGAGCCAGATGTTCTGCAGTGAACAAAGTAACTGTTTATAATAGGCGTTGACGAGATTTTTCAAGCTAGCACTTCGTCTAAAATGTTCCGGCCACTGTTTTCAACTAAATAGCTTCACTGTCTGAAACTAAGTAGCATGAGAGAAGTACTCTTCGCAAATTAACTTATCTGGTGTCATTAACACGCGTAGCTGAAGGTTCAGACGTTATCATGATGGAGACACTTGTGACGACCTGGCGATATCGTTACCCCGAAAGCAAATGTAAATTACATATCCTTATACGTGTATGGCACTGCCAATGATGGTGTTAATCGACTCGTACCCCTTGCAGACAATAGCGTGCCATTGTCTGCTTTAATTATCTTTAAGCAGGTAGAGGTCTCTTCGAAAACGTTATTCGTTTATTAACAACAAAGCCACACCACAACTTTAAGCTATCTTTAAATCAATAATAAAGCGTACTACCTACAAATCTTACTGTTGATTGTTGATGTTTTCTTTATCTACGCAGTTTCAAGTAGCTCTGTACAATTTCCTACTTAATACGTGATATGCTATATTCGTGGCTTATGGTGTAAAGAACACACAGTATTGTGTAGTCGTAGAAATGGTACCAATGCGATAAAACATGTTATCACTAGACCATATGCCACGCAACGTAGTTAGCTCACAACTACATTTAAAACGTACATTTATGTTTGAGTGGTATGGTTTGTTTTGAAAACGTGGCGCCGAAAGCCCACTTATCCTTTTTGGAATAATACAATTTGACGATTACTGTTCCCCTGTGAACAATGGACGTCACGAGAATGTAAGAAATTCTTTATCAAGTCAAATGGATTCACATAAACTAAGCATGCCAGCCAGACCTTGTACATTCGTATTTCAGGTATAAATCGATTCAAAATATACCAATATAGTGACCACAGTTATCTGCAAGAATTTGTAAAATATGCATCTCATGGTATTCAGAGGCACACGATCGCCCACGCATATTTTTATTCGCTCTAGAAAATTCATTTTGTATTTGTCTATTAGGCATTTGAAAAATTTTCAGAACAGAACATCTAGAAAGCCCACGTATGGAGAAATATTAAAATGACACTTTGCAGAGAAGACAAATANTTCAGAACAGAACATCTAGAAAGCCCACGTATGGAGAAATATTAAAATGACACTTTGCAGAGAAGACAAATATGATGTGTAGATGGATGGGTGATTCTTGTCGTTCGTGATTGAGCGCGAGGAAATGTCACAGTTATTGAAAATGTAGCGTGCCCAAATGATCTTGGGGTTTGCTGTTACTGCGGTAGTTTGCCATTGTCTTCAGTAGTTTTAGGTGAGACAGACCAACGAAAAAATTTAATTGAAAATTCCAAAATTTCAAGTGTCGGCGTCGAAAAACTCTCATTCTTGATGAGATACAAGCGAGTCGCCAGTAACAGCAGTTCTATCGTCTATTTACTTCCATTTTACCAATATTTTGTTCCAGAATACACTGGGTACACTTACTATATTGCTCAACGTTCATTATCGGATAGATGTTAGCTATTGTACTGAAATGTTGACTTTTTCTCAGTAAAAGTATCTATACGTATGGATATAAGGGACTTTCAAGCCACTAATGCCTTACAGGTGTGATAGAANTTTTCTCAGTAAAAGTATCTATACGTATGGATATAAGGGACTTTCAAGCCACTAATGCCTTACAGGTGTGATAGAATATAATATATATAATAGAGGAATATACATGAAATGCAGACGTACACTCTAAGAAGTAGTTCGGGAATGTACAATACCAGTGTTTAAGAATGATACAAAAACTGTTATGGTGAAGTGTTTCCTTATTCACACGTGGTAGCGCTCCTGAACAGGTATATGAAACAGCCAAATAGGTACTGTCATTATCAAATCCACTTAGTATCCGTGCTAAACACTTCCGTATTTGTATACTAATGTATGGTAACTCTTCCACACTACGTATAGGTTAAAAACTTCAATTACGTGTTAGCAAGTTTACCAGGANATACTAATGTATGGTAACTCTTCCACACTACGTATAGGTTAAAAACTTCAATTACGTGTTAGCAAGTTTACCAGGAAAATTTATTATAGTGTAGGAATATGCAAGCATAGGAATATGAAGGTATAGGAAAATGCATGCATTAGAATAATGTATATACCTTGAATACGCTTATAAGCATATTATTGTTATATATAGATGACATGCACATAAGTGTTGGTATCTCTGTGATTTATAAGTTTCAGGGACTTGGTCATGCGATGAGATGTGCTTCAAGAATTTTATGCCGAAAATGTATGGAAACATCATTCGTTTAAATATTTTAAATTACTTTTAAAAGGTATTACACGTGTGCGTTCTGTGTCTTTTTGTCACACACACACACAACACACACACACACACACACTCTCTCTCTCTCTCTCTCTCTCTCCCTTTTTCTCTTATATATGCTGCATTCAAAGCTGCACTGTTAATTCATGTATATTTTTTTATTCCTCATGGCAAGTTGAATATATTGTACATACCAAAGCATGAGCAAATGCTTGTTTCTGAAAAGGAATTGAGTTTGGTCTATCACCCGTGTTTTTATTTGAATTTTTGAGGGCTCTGTGTTTAGGACTAATTCCACTATGTAAGTATATTTGGAATATCCTTCAAAGTGAAGGATGAATTTTCGCTGTCAGTGTGATGTCGACTGTCTTAGTCGGCATGGTTACAATACAAATCATACCTGTATGGGGTGTGCACGATAGTTTACCTGTTTGCAGTTAATGAACGACCATATGCAATAAATGCGACTAAATTATTGATTACATTCTAAGAATGATCTCAGAAGCGATAGTAGTACAGGAAGTCAAACGATAACTGTCTGTAAAATATAATTGTGTCATGTTCTATGACCTAACAAAGTCACATTTTCAAAAAATTAATCTCAATCGTAAGTAATGGCAAAAAAATTTATAAATCCGAGACTCCGTCACGTTTTCTAAGTAAACCATGTGCAAGTAACAATATTCTATGCAGATTGAACAGCCAATTTGGCGCAATTTCTAAATTGTTAAGTTATTATTAGGTTTTGCTAGGGTGCCAACGACTTGTTCATTTTCGGAAACCCTGCCAAAATTACTTAAAGTCTTTGTACAGTAAATCAGGGTAAATAATTTTCACTTTGCTGAACTGCATTTTCCCTTTATTCCAAACCAGGCGGTCGTGATACAAATGGACTACAGCAGCGCGACAGTATGGCTTCAAGAAAGGTAATGGCACAGAGCGAGCAGTCCTCGAAGTGATGAAGAAGGTAAAACTATCACCAGAGACGTATATGCCCTTGGAATTTCCCTAAATATAAGAGGAGCATTTGTCCATGCATGGTGGCCAGAAATATTATGGCAGTTGAAAAAGAAAGAATGTCCAAAAACATATATGGATTAATATTGAGATACTTTGAAGACAGAATAAGTATATCTCAAGATAAATCGATTGAAGTTCGGCAAACTTTGATGAGGAGATGCCAACAAGTCTCAGTTCTAGGGCCTCTCCTATGGAACGTCCTTTCCGACAGTTTACTGCAGATGATCATGTCAGCTGAATGTGAGATGTGATGCCTTATTCATCATACCGGCATTGAATAGAAGAGAACTAGAAGCCAAAACTGAGGAAATACTAGATGAGGTAGAAAAGGGGGGGGGGATACAGTGAAGTTTAACTGTGCAGTAGACAAGACAAATGCCATGCTTATGAAGGGTAACCTCAGGAGCATCGATAATAATATTTCAAGGCAAGCCCATCAAGCTGAAAGTGCATGTATATATTAGAAGTAGTTTTAGTAGTATTTAGTGCCACTACAGAAGGCACAGTACTTATATAGAATTAGAATCCCCTTGATGTGCGGGCAACGGTGGTGGATGTCATGTCAACCGCGCCACTTCCATACTCCAGGCACCAAGGGCAACTACTAAAGGGTAAAAATAGATAGAAATGACAAGCCACTTACGGGGTGAAATGCAAGTAATAAATGGGGATAAATTAAAAAAATTATGCGGTCCGACAACAGGAAGCCATAGGCCAAAATAAAAGCTTTAGGAAATTCAGTAAAAGTAAATGATAACTTATTCCTCTGGATTTCCCAGAAAGGGTACAGCTGTAGGGGTGGAAAATCACGCATGCGTGGTTCAACCTATAACTGGCAATGTAAAAAAAAAAAACCTATTATGTGGCATTTGCAATGAGCCGAGCTGAGTTTCGCCGAAGGCCATATGAACCACGCCAGGTTCTCAGCTCGTCGGACCCTGAACCGGCTTGTCATATCCCACACACGTACAAGTCTCGGCAATGGCAATCCAAGTCTAGCCTCAGTCGATAACCATACTCGTAAGTGAATGGGCCGCTTTATCGATGGGTTACCTTACGGTTCCCTCAAAGCCGCTCGTTTAAACCACAGACTAAAGATGAAGTAGACCGATCTCGCTGGCTGCGCACAACCAATCTCCGTATCCCAACATTGAACTGCTTTTCTACCAATACGTTTAGCGAAAACGGCATGGTTTGGATTTTAGGTTATAAAACTGATTTGTAAACAAACGCTTTGAGATGTATTTATACTTCCTCTAACCAATTTGTAATGCAGTTTGATTAAATTTGAATTTGTAAGAGTATTTTATTTATATAATAGTGCTTTCCATTTTAAAAACAAACACTTTCATCACTGTTGACTGTTGACCATGTGACTTTGACAGTTGCGTATGATTGGGGTAGGTCAATGTTGGCTACATGCGCAGAAGACGAATAAGCGGCCTACCACATCTTTAGTCTATGGTTTAAACCTGAAAGAGGTGCGGGAGATTATAATTCCATTCACGGTTACTTCACACTTTTCTGAGGCCCAACTAAAGTTCTACATCTAGGACATTCCCCCGCCTCATGCAAACAAAGCTTATTTAAGTCTAAAAAAAATTACGCCAAAGGACAATGTACCGAATTCGTGCGCCACCCAGTGTAATTATATTTTTCACGATAACAATTTCTTACTAGGCGCTACCAACATACATATTTTCTCACTGTTTCTATTCATATTTATTATAAATGAAATATTATAATGTGTAAATAAAATATGAGCCAAAATTTCAATTTAACGAAAAATAATATAATTGTATGTTAACAGGGGTGTAAAATGTTTTTTATACATGGCATATTTAGGAAATAACAAAACGCGTCATACATGGGGTGAGATTTTTTCAAAGTTTTGATTCAAAAGGTGTGAATACACCGCGAATAGAGTATACACGAGACGTAGTTGCGACCACCTGTGCAAGCCACTGATGACCTTTCTTCCGCACGCGTGTAAGATTCGCCGCAAGTGGCTGGGATGCGCCGGCATTAGAAACATTAAACCGCTCGGCGGCCCACGCCGCCAGGTCCTAATGGGCCACGGTGGCAGATTTTCTTCCGTGTCTGCCGCCCGCCTCCCATCGACCCGCAGGGGAGGGGTCCTTATTCTCTCCGCCGTGGCATCCCACGACGCAGATGCTCACCGGAGAGATTTACTGACCTACGGGAGCGCCACTTTCTCTGTGCCCGCTGCTGAGTGGAAGGCGAGAGGGAGAAGGAGAGGCCGGAACAACCCTACGGCACGGTTGGCTCGCGTTTCAGTGAATACTTTTGAAAACGGACTTGCGTCTGAAAAATAAATCCCTTCTGGATACTGCGTGTGATTTAAACGTCGCNGGTGAATACTTTTGAAAACGGACTTGCGTCTGAAAAATAAATCCCTTCTGGATACTGCGTGTGATTTAAACGTCGCAGAGATTTACAAAAAAAAAAAAAGGTAGTCCCTTTTCTGAACGCTGACAAAGGAAGAGGTTTCGCTTTGTTCTGCAAGCATTAAATAAAGAACTCGTGTAACAATAACTTATTCTAGTTTCTAACAATTCCATACCGAGGACATTGCTCGTATCACATTTTATGTGTGGTGGNTGTAACAATAACTTATTCTAGTTTCTAACAATTCCATACCGAGGACATTGCTCGTATCACATTTTATGTGTGGTGGGAGGGGAGTATAATAAATCTCCTTAAAGAAGTAAAAAATAATTATATCAGTGGTGAACCAAATATTATCTCTTCATTCCATCCCCAGCTATCACTTTGCTACACTTGCCATTANGGTGAACCAAATATTATCTCTTCATTCCATCCCCAGCTATCACTTTGCTACACTTGCCATTATTTTATTGCACCAACTTTTCCCAACACGAGAATGTGTATTTTAGAAGCAAACGTTTTTTTCAACACAGTAACGAGTTATCATAGACGTTATAACTCAGCATGCTATTTTGTAACGTCCGGAAAGCGCGACTTCTAGCAATTATATTACAAATGCAGTATACTTTTCGGTAGTCTGTGACATCGGCAGCTTTCCTACTGTTTCTGGCAGATTTTTGAATGTATTGTTTCCATAATCACTGCNGGCAGATTTTTGTATGTATTGTTTCCATAATCACTGCGCACCTCAAAATTATGTTACTTCGGTAGTGCCCTCCGATGGCTTCCACGCGTTATATTAGATACAATCAGGTTAATTTCGTTAAGGTACATATTTTTTTAATAGGTGGAGAGTGTGGAGAGATTTGGGCCACTCTGAACATTGAGTTCTTGGGAGAGCCGACGAGGGTGAAGCGAGGTGTGAACGGAGCAACGCCGGAATCCAAGGATTGGAGATCGGGACATCCCACGATCCTCACATGCGAAAATCCGGGGGTTACCCCATCGGGAATCTAACCCAGTACGCCTAGGTGGGAGGCGAGTAGTAGAACCACTACATTACCGCGGCCCCTATTTTAAAGTGTGTTTTGATTCCTATTAAAACAAATTACAATCACTTTCAGTTATTCCACGAGACTGAACAATCAAATTCCTACAAAGTTTCTGAAAGATACTTGATAATGCACATCTTCCTAACTGGTTTGTAATATTTATATTTACTTGAACACTTCGCATAACTGTGTGGTACAAGGAATAAATAATAACGTACGAGAAGCACATTTATACTATTAGTTTGTTATTATTATTTTTAACGGAAGTTACATAACTGTTAATTGTAAACTGTACGATATACACATTATTAAATATAATGCACTATATATGTTAATAAGAAATAGTAGTATGTATTTTAACTAATACATATGAAGACGAGATTAAAAAAATTCTTCATTTACAATTGAATTAAAAAAGCTGTTTTCATCGTGCAATTATTGAGCGTAGCGCGGCCTGAAAATTCGAAATCAAAATCTTCGTCTTCCCACATTGAAGGAGATACAGCACGAACATAGGGAAGGCTAGAATATTCCTCACGCCTACCTCTGGATACTTCGATCACCTCTGGCTAGTCATAATCATCCTAAAACACAGTTACTTCAGCATATGGCAGGGTCGACGAGAAGCTCTAGAAGTGGTAGTATACACAAGTCGGTACTAGCGCACGGCGGTTAGTGTCTCGATCGTTGGTTAGCATCAGCCATTTATTCGTGCTCTTTCCTTCCAGTTGGACTGCAAACAATGTAGGTTTTCCACCACCACGATCTTGACATCTAAAACCATGCTCTTCACAATTCCAACTATCGAAGGACTTATAAAACTCAGAAAAATAAAGCATCTTCTGACGTTCATGCCAGTTTTTCCCAGCCAGCCTGCAGAATTAATTAGGAAAAGTGAGTTTATAAAAGGATGAAGTGGTGGCAGAATTCAAGTGAAAGCACCCACAGTGAATCCTCACACCATAGGCAAAGTCAGCCATGTTTCCCACGAGCGAAAACCCCAGTACGCATGCAGCTACAGGAAAGATAAAGGTAAATATGCACTCTGCTTACTACCGTGTACCTGGACACAGTGTTGTGATGCAAAACTGGACCTTAAATACATTTACGGTGAGCCATGTCACACTCGCAAGTAGTATTATACATGTTGGAAGCTGTATGCGTGTAGGAGCTTATGTGATCTTATTAGAACTAATGATAGAGTGATCATTAAGGAACCGTAATCATTTAAGGTACCNGAGCTTATGTGATCTTATTAGAACTAATGATAGAGTGATCATTAAGGAACCGTAATCATTTAAGGTACCAGTTATTAATTTTTTTTTTAGTTATAAGGTCCAGTGAGCAAATTTGATGTTTTTAAATCAGCGCGTAGAGTACAGCGTATCGTACCCCATTCCATCTACTTGCAGCCAAGGGATGCAGTTTGCGTAGCGGCTAGAGTGCTCGTCTCCCACCAAAGGCGAAATGAGTTCGATTCCCAGCGGGGTCACTCCCAGATTTTCGCATATGGGAATCGTGCCGGATGATGCCACTGGTCGGCGGATTTCCTCGGTCATCTCCCTCCTTGCAATCTGGCCCTGCTCCGTGCTCATCTCGCTTCACCCTCGTCGGCTCTCGAGAACTAGATGTTAAGAGCCACCCAAACCTCTCCATTCCTCTCCACTGTACTTGCAACTCATTCTAAGGCTATACAAAGCAGCAGTGTCAAAAGAAGGGAACGAGGAAAGTGACGGAAACGGCTGCATTTTGCGAGCGACAGTAATGGTAATTACAGCTGAACTCACTACCTAACATGTACAAATTACCCATTCAAAAAAATGTTTCCTGTCAGACTCTCTGAGTGCCAAGGAAATGCCCAGGGACGATTTTGACCGTAATTATCTATTGTATGGCACAATAAAAAACGCTAGTTATTCTCAGTATGACCAGAAGTGTGTGCCAGGAACTAAATAAAATGCGACGGGCAGAGCGAGGTTGCCAAATGTACAGTCACCTACCAATGTAGCTGTTAAAATTATCTGACTCGATTGTTCTCTTCGCCGCTCCGTTTCGCAAACTCGCTAATAGCCAAATTAATGAGCGGACGTGCTCCTCCCATTCTCTGTAGCCCCGTCCCTGCTGTTATCGCTTCTCGCTTCTCGCTCGCGATTAATCAAAAATACTGCCCCCCGACCATCCACCCCCCTCCCTCGCTCGACCCCGTGGTCCCTTTGTCATTACTGGGCGAGGGCGGTGAAGCTTGTCTGGCCACGGCGCAGTTAAGCCCTTTAAGAGGATTCATTATACACGGAACATTTCTACTTGGCCTCGGCGACGGACGACGAATAGATTGGCTAGCTTGTGTGAATGTCGTGTTCGAGGTCACCTACACAGCTTTGGTTATTCAGCTTTTATTTCTCTACCCCTGTTCTCTGGCTCCATCTCGTGCCTACTGCATCGTAAAAAGGTTCCTCAACCAGCAAGATGCGTGGCGCCTACGTAACAAGACACTTTCTCGAAAATAGCGGATTATGATTTGTGACAATATGCGAAAAAAGATGTCAGTTACGATTGAAAAATGGATTGTAATTAAATGAAGCTAACTAATTAAATTTTAATACAATTAAGATAAAAAAGAAAATGTACTAAAATTAAGTAATAATAAATAGCATTATGAATTATATTTAGTATTTCCAACCCAACCAATATAAAAAGTTAGTACTAAATATACCTGGAGAACAGTTGTCTCATCTATGAATAAAAATCGTTCCCATAATAAAATACAAGATACCTTCCCCTCTCCCTCCTCGGTGTCATTGCAATATATATTTTCTGTTTATCCGTTCACGCGAAATTCTTGCGCTCTCTATATGAAGACACCCGACTGGTAAATGATTACTATTACTTCAGAGTCATGTAGTGAGTTTAAGATAAACAGAGTTACAATGACAGAAGTGAAAAAAAACTCTTTTAGGTAAATACCCTACTGCTGAATGACAATGGATAACTACACCATCTCAAATAATAAGGGGCCATGGCCGTATTTAGATTTGATTACAAATGGAGGAGGGGTCACGAGTCTTTCTGATGTGTTTTAAATCAAGGCATCTAATCAATAGTCTATTTTGTTAATTATATTTTCTGATTTTCTTCCGACATCTGATTTTAAATTTTTTTCAATAATGTACACAGTATACATGACAAATACCCCACAGAGTATAACCATTTTTTCAAAATATTTAGTTTTCCACTTTTAACAGTAGGTTATATATGTATATCTAATATATAAAATGCTCCCGTCACAGTGTTAGTCACTGAACTCCTCCAAAACGGCTGGACCGATTTTTATGAAATTTTTTATGTATACTCGGTAGGTCTGAGAATCGATTTATATCTATTTTTTACACCCCTAAGTAATAAGGGTGGCCACCCCCAAACAATTTTTTTTTATTGTTTGAACAAAATTTTTATTTTTTATTTTTTTATGATGTGGCATCAAAAAATACATACCCTCCTAAATTTTCACCCTTCTACCACCAACCCTTATTTTTTTATAGCGATATTAGTAATTTAATAAATTTTACCCTAGGTCGATAACTGATCAATTATCATCGATCATTTATCGATCTAGGTTACAATTTATTCCCACCAGGTGTCTCCCAGTGACACAGCACGGAGTAGCCGGTCTCCACTTTCTCTCACACAATAACCTTTCTCTTATTCATTTGTGCTCAGATCGTAGTAGTGACGTGTTTACAATTATATTTTCAATAATTAAGTGTACTTCTTAATTAACTTTATTATTGATCGCAAAGCTGTAATTGTTTGTATTTCCATTTTATTAATATTTATTAAATTATCTAATATATAAGTGTAGTTCTCACGTTCAGTTATTTAATTAATTTTATATAACCTCAACAGTACTCAACACGTGTCACGAGCACGTGTTATATAATAAACAAATTTTTATGAATTAAAATTATAAATGTGTGGTGTTTTGTTAATTTTATATTCCGTCATCCTCCACAGAGCTCAATGCGTCTTCCACTTATATACCACATCCTCACACACTTACAATAAGTTTTGGTTATTTTTTTCTAATACTATAATCACTAGAAATACTTTTTATGGCAAAACAACGTTTGCCGGGTCAGCTAGTATACATATATAAACATATATCTGTTTTCACAATCCTAATGTAATTATAAACTTGATGCTACTCCCCACCTGTAGGATACAGGATGGTTCATAGGGTCAGAGTTACCTTTCTGGCGCAGACTATGGGCGCCTTGAATGATGAATAGGGGTAGTAAACAATAACTTTATAACGTCTTGGTCTTAAAAGGTTTATATTTCACCGGAAATTCACACACACTTTACCCGAAACAAACACATACTTTTCCGGAAATTAACACATACTTTACCGGAAATACCTATTTTACCCTGCGGGTTGTGAGCCTGAAGGGCGGCTTTAAATTACTCATGCTAACTATTGCCGACGTTGTGGGCAACGCTAGGCGTCGGGGAGGTTTCTTTGAGTGCAGACACTGATACTTAGCTATACTGGTAGTTCTGGGTGTTTCGGCGGTAGGTTGAGGTCCGATTCTTTGGACGGCCTTTCACAGGCCCTGACTCTACACGACTGTGCTCAGGGTTCTCTTCTCGACGGACGACTCCACAACACGCCTCTTCCGGTGACCTCACGATCCGACTCACTCTCGCGAACTTCTGATCCGACTGATCCCCTCCTTGCCAAGCAAGTCGGTTTTTAAACCCTCTAGACGCCCCCCTTAGAACCTTACACATGTCTTCACTCGTTGGGGGAACGGTAGGGGGTGACCTGTGACCCTACTGCCAAACACTGTCAGGTCTTCTTGTCTAACTAGAGGTGCGTTGGCGCCAATCTAGCTTGCTTCTGCATTTTCGCGGCGTGTGTTCATGTTCTCGTGTGTTTTGCTAGGGAAGGGGGAGACTCGTGGCACAACTGCCAAGCTCTGTCAGCCCTTTTCTTGTGTATCTCGGGTGGGTTGGTGATATTCTAGCCTCTGCCCTCCTTGGCACGTGTCTTAATTCCCTTGTGGGCGAAAATCGCTAGCCTACCTCGGCANTGATATTCTAGCCTCTGCCCTCCTTGGCACGTGTCTTAATTCCCTTGTGGGCGAAAATCGCTAGCCTACCTCGGCATGACCTTGGCATGCGTTAATGGCTTGTATGTCCTCTCGGGTCGACCTGACCTGGCCGCGCGTGTCCCACGGCACATTGTTAACTGTAGGCGCTTGCGAAGAGTAAGATGGAGGGGGGTTGTCAGCGATGCTTCTACTTACAATATGCATTACGCGTCAAACCATTTCAATCAAAAATAAGCACTTAACATATACACTTATGTTTGATGGATTGTTGGTAAGCTGGATAATGTTTTTGAACAAAATATTACCTACTTTGATAAAATCATTAATTAACTTTTTTTCTCTTATGATATCCAATATTGCAAGTATAGTGCAATATAATAACATAAAATGAAAATCATAGTTTTATTTTACTTGCAGACTGCAGTTACTCTAAAATATATATAATACTAGCTGACCCGGCAAACGTTGTTTTGCCATAAAAAGTATTTCTAGTGATTATAGTATTAGAAAAAAATAACTATAACTTATTGTAAGTGTGTGAGGATGTGGTATATAAGTGGAAGAGGCATGGAGCTCTGTGGACGATGACGGAATATAAAATTAGATAATTTAATAAATATTAATAAAATGGAAATACAAACAATTACAGCTTTGCGATCAATAATAAAGTTAATTAAGAAGTACACTTAATTATTGAAAATATAATTGTAAACACGTCACTACTACGATCTGAGCACAAATGAATAAGAGAAAGGTTATTGTGTGAGAGAAAGTGGAGACCGGCTACTCCGTGCTGTGTCACTGGGAGACACCTGG
Source organism: Clitarchus hookeri (assembly GCA_002778355.1). NCBI lineage: Eukaryota > Metazoa > Arthropoda > Insecta > Phasmatodea > Phasmatidae > Clitarchus > Clitarchus hookeri. The sequence continues at coordinate 184,685 of NQII01004617.1, read as the reverse complement.
TGGGAATAAATTGTAACCTAGATCGATAAATGATCGATGATAATTGATCAGTTATCGACCTAGGGTAAAATTTATTAAATTACTAATATCGCTATAAAAAAATAAGGGTTGGTGGTAGAAGGGTGAAAATTTAGGAGGGTATGTATTTTTTGATGCCACATCATAAAAAAATAAAAAATAAAAATTTTGTTCAAACAATAAAAAAAAATTGTTTGGGGGTGGCCACCCTTATTACTTAGGGGTGTAAAAATAGATATAAATCGATTCTCAGACCTACCGAGTATACATAAAAAATTTCATAAAAATCGGTCCAGCCGTTTCGGAGGAGTTCAGTGACTAACACTGTGACGGGAGAATTTTATATATTAGATAGTTTACATTTATTAAATTATAAAAATCTGATACTTTATTTATACTTTCTCTCAAATTTGTGGTAATTTTTTCAGTTATGTGCTTATTTCATGGCGATAATATATATGAAATACTTTCAGTTAGGTATTTGGTACAAAGCTAGCGAATGCAGATATCGTAGCATGAATAATAAACTTTCTGAATAGTTTAATTTGTTATAATGTTTTAATGTCCCTTTTACCTTCCGTTTTCCGAAAGATTTGTGATTCTATAATTTCAAGACATTTACATTATAAAGAAAAGTATATTCCTTTTAATTACACATTCCATTGTAAACATTTAAACAACTATTATTCTACAAATATGAGAGATTCATCCTTTTCGAATGCTTTCCTGTAAAAATGTCTATAATATGTTCGGGTTTCACAGTTTTTTCGCAATGGATGTTCAGTAATATCAAGCCTGTAAATAGCTGTTCTTAGTGAACTTGGGACTTTCTAAATCCATGCCTATGATTTACCTGTATGCACACCGCGTATTAATCCACCAGCAAAATTAACATTAACATTGGATGGTACGAAATTCAGTATAAATGTAATCGGGTATACTGAAATTGAGTAGGTAACTGATATTATTGGAATATGTACAAAACATTCCTGTGCAGCATAACATATTAAAATTAAGTTTCATTTAGTGTGAGCGTATAATAGGAAAAGGATAAAATTAAAATATAACCATTGTTTTATTTTGAGTTAAAAGTGAAAAATTTTGTTTCGGTTTATGTGGAATTCCCCTACAAGGAGCAAGGCCCTTTAAGTAGAAAAAAATGGAACTTTTTTAACGTTACTAAAGTTACCGCTTCAGCTATGGAAAGTAAGGAGAAAGTAACACGATCGGAAACTCAAGTTACAGCGGGCATATAGTGATTTTCCTTATACTGCTTTGCTAATCAAAATAAAAACTCATCTGTAGTTTTTGAGAGAATTTCTGTTTAGGTGGCAGAACAATGGTGACGTTCCAGTGAACACCGTACTCTTCGGTCTTGTTCCCCGGGTCTCGAAGTCTTCTCTAGAGCAGCACGGCCATGCGAATACTACACAGTAAAAATTTCTGGACTTGTTACTAAAACTTTTTGGGAACTACTTGCCAAATAATTTTTTGTAATTGTACAACTAAAAAAAAATTGCATATTTACAACACGTTACTCTATAAAGCATACAAGGTTATTCATGTAGCTCAATATTTATAACAAACTTGAAGTTTAAAATATCAGGCTTGCTTGTTAAAATTCAACATTAGTTTTACACACTACGGTTTTGTGAAATTTACTCCAATTTATTTGTAGTGGTTTTGTGTGTTTGGTAACTTTATTCGAAAGAATTACTTGTACAGGCACAAACATTTATCTTACAGTGTACCACGTCTGTCCTGCAAGCAGCATAAACTACATGACGTGCGCGCACTAAAATCAAATCAATCAAAACACTGTAACTTTTGCATTGAAACGTAGGGGCCGGTAAGCATATGATGGATTCGCTGAAAGCCTAGTGTTCAGCGATGCAGTCCCTTTCCACCTCAGAGGGAAGGTTAGTCGACGTAACGTGAGGATACGGGACATAGAACATATACACGTCACAGTGAAGGTTTGAGAGACTCGGCCAACAACGAGCGAGTTTTTGTACAATGAACAGACACGAAGTTTACGGTCCTTTCTTCTTTTGCCGAGCCTGCAGTTAATGGACATGTCTACCCGGACACGATTACAGCGTGACTTATGTCTCGACCGGAAGAATATCTTCCCAGCACCATTTTCCAATGGGGTGGCCGCTCTTCCGCATTTCTACCGAGTTGTTCGCCGATATCCAAATGTTTCCCGATCGGGAAGTTGGGTCGGGTGCGCCCGGAAATGAAGATTTGGCAATGTTGCTCAGACCTTAGGTAACAGACTTCATGCCCGATGACTCCTTTCATGAAGTTACTCGTCAAGGAGATTGTGCGAGTGCACTCACAGCCATAACAACTGTAAGAGTTGAAACTACATTTTTTCTGCTGCATTGCAGCAATTAAGTTACTTCCAACTTTTCTGAAGCACTGCTATAATTCTGATTTCAGTCTATTCCTCCGCCTCGTGCAAGCAAAACGTAACCAAGTCAAGAAAATTACACCGCATTTGTCCACACTCAGTTTAATAATATTTTGCTCGATAACTATTTATTACTAGGCATTATCAACCCACATATTTTAACTCTGTCCATTTTCATATTAATTATAAATTAAATATTGTAGTTTATAACTATAATGTAGGTTTAATCACAAATAAGACACTTTTATATTAACAGAAATGCAACGTGCTTGCGATACACGGCACATTTGGCAGACACATCATACATGGGGTGATTTTTCAAAGGTTTGATTCAAAACGTATGAAGATTCTGCGAAAAGACTATATCGGAGGATACGCTGGGTCGCATCTGGGACGAATCGGACTTCCATCTATATGCCTGGCAAGTGGCCAGCGTCATCCACACCTGCCTTTCGTGTAAAACTTTGAATGTTCTGTATTTTCATAACAGGATGGTTGGGAAGCGTCATTTTATTTCAGGATAAATCGGTTACGATTTTCACCATTCCTCTCACATAGCCCTGCATTCGCCAGTCTAGTAAGTGGAATAAAAAGAAAATTTTAAGCTGAAAACAAAGGTGTTATTATTCAAAAACAATTGTGGAATTTGCTTGACGTTTGGTAGTGTTTAAATTTTCACAACAACGACAGATACGTATTCTAATTAAAAATTTGTCTTTGTTTTGCATTATTACAAAAGAATTGATAAAACACTTTAATCGTATAAAAATTATCGTATAACTTCTAAAAGGCGCCAGTATTGAGAGCGAATTGGTTCTTTTTATCGTTAGCTAAGCAAGTTTCAACTGAAGGCACGTTTTAAATTAAGTATAAACATATAATATTGATTTACAATTTCCTATTAACTTTTTCAAATATGAAACTTCATTTTCCAAATATTTAAGGTTGAATATCATGTTGTTATTTCTAGATCTTGTACAGACACACACTGTTTTTTGTCTGTTTGCTCATTATAACTATGCAATAATATATATCACGCAGTAAAAACTAACAACCACTGCAGATTCGATACGCATACACTGAACGTACTCCTACCAATCGCAAGCAAGCGGCAATGTGATGGCCACACACGACATGGAGTCAGCTGAAGAAGTATTTTTATGTGACTGGTGTAAAAACCACAGGATGACGGCGCAGAACACATCAAACACCATCTTACTCAGCAGAACTTTACCACGTGCACTTAAAAATTATACAGCTGCAATAAAACCGTATTGTGGACTGGAAATGCCAGGTAACGAGAATAACCGTGCGCCCCCCTCTCTGATCTTTTTATCGCCTCTGGCTGGAACTGACCGCCTCTTATAATGCTTGACGTTGTGCAAAGTTGCCCTTGACCTTGTCGATCCATAACACGCGCGCCTTTACCACTGCACGCAAGCTGAAAAAAAAACAAACCGAGTCCGGGCTACTCTTTATGAAACCTATTGAACTTATTAGGAATGAGTAAACATACCTGCTGCTAGTAACACCAGGCATAACATAATACTGTCCTTTAGTGCGTTATGGAGTGTGGGTGTGTTTTTGTCGTGGATATAATCGTCCAACTAAAAATATTTCCTGCAACACATCAACACTTTGCCGTCTATTTCTCGGTTAAAATATGGTAATTCTAGTTAAAGTGAAGCGAGAGATGTGAAGAGATCTTGGCGGCTCTTAACATCAAGTTCTTTAGAGCCGATGAGGGTGAGGCGAGGTGAGTATGGAGCAACGCCGGAATGAAAGGGCGGAAACGGGAGATCCCCCGAGAAAAGCCGCTGACCAGCGGCATCGTCCGGCACGACTCCCACAGACAAGTGCTAGTTAAAAAACTGTTATTTATTCATGAAGGATTTTGCATGAATATGTTTTAGACTAGTTCTCTGTGTGCCAAATATAACAACACTGATACAGATACTGTTTTCAATAAAGGCTATTGTTTTGAAGAACGATTCGGCATTTTCAGACACAGTCAACTCGCCAGTCAAATAGGACGGTGGTTAAGTGGGAATAGATACTCGCATAATCGACGCCCATGCAGTGGTGAATATATGCGATGGAAATCTAGCTATTCTTAATTGCCCTTAAATATGCACCAACTTCAATCTGTTAAATGCTAAAATTATGCAGATAAGCACTGCTCCCTTCCGCTCCCGTTTTTTTTTCCTTCGTGTTTTCCAGCTACGACTCTGACCCTGTTCTAGGCGAGTGTGAGAGGGATCCATAAATGTTTTCCAAGAACTCTCATATCCGTACCATGTACACCCTCACCACATCGCCCTTGGCCATTAAATATCTAAATTACGAGCTGGCCGTGCGTACGTGCAGCAATGGTAACTAGTTTCATCGACGTGCTGCTCCTTGGCACAGAAAAAGAAAGCGCACAGAAGATAAATAGCGTGGCTGTCCTTCGCGTTAAGGGGAAAAAAAATTGGTAAAGTGCGCATACTAGCTGCGCAGTAACATTTCCACGTGTACCAGCGTTGGACTACTTCACTGCCAATAGCAAAACAATATCAAAACAAATATGGCTAGGATTTCAGGTTAGAATGCTGTTTATCTAAGTAAGCTCTCCGAGATTATTGTTTACCTCTTTTAACCTGGTGTTAATACAACTATAATTTATTAGCAGTTTCTTCACACTTTTTGAATCTAACATTTGAAAAATCACCCCAGGTGTGACGTGTTTGGTTGTTCCTAAGTATGCCATGTATCACAAGTGTTTTATACTTCGTTAACGTAAAAGTACCTTATTGTTTGTTAAATTGAACTTTTACTTATATTTTATCTATAAATAATGTTATTTCATTTCTAATTAATATTGTCACGCTCTCACTGCTTTGTTCCACGCAAGCGAGTGGAAGTGAAGGACAGAGCAGATATATGATAGCGGCGGCAGCAAGTCAATGGAATGTTTTGAATGACAAGCAAGTGATACCCAGTAACCACGTATTTATTACAAAAAGGTAGCAGACACGACAATCCTTTATTTGGCGTGCGCGCCGCTGACGCTGGCTGTATTGTGTTTCTGTAATTATCTGAAGAATTTTCTAGTGGTTGGTGCCCTAGTTTCTCTTAGGGTGACTCGGGGTGCGTCGAACTTTCCAAGTCAAGGCCATCAGAGCATATAGTGCGACGGGCCTCCGGGCTGGCAGTTGTTGAATGGATGAGTGGTTTAATTTCAGCGATAGACAACGAGCGGCGAGAGAAGTGACCAGCGGAAGGGAAATCTGCGACTGCAAGTATCAAGCAGTGAAGAGCTGCGGCTGGCAGGCTGGACTATTGGACTATATGCTTTAGTGAAATACATTATAAACGACGGCAATACACAGACCGAACGTGTGTTAATTATGAGTACGAGTTAATTGACTATAACGAAACTGCGACATTGAGAAGGGCGTTAATTAGAATTGAAATAGACAATATAAATTGCGCTCACTGAGAAATAAAAAGAGTAATAGTGGAGATAGATAATTTAATGCTGTAAATAACAGTTGTGTGAATAAATTAGAAATCAAATTTAGTTATTTTTATTTGTATTAAGAAGACCTATATCCCTCACAAACTCAGATACTTCCCTCTGGCGTCTTGTAACAATATGAATAAAAACCGTGAGAAAACAGGTTTGTTGGTAATGCCTAGTAAGAAATAGTTCTTATGCAAGATAATATTACACTGAGTGCGCACGTATGCGTCACGTTGTCCCTTTGGTGTAATTTTATAGATTCGGTTAAGCTTTGTTTGCATAAGGCGGAGAAATATCTTGGAACTAGAACTTTAGCAGGGCTTCAGAAAAGTTGGAAGTAACCGTGGATTGACTACATAGGCTGTTCACGGTAAACTGAGCACTTTTGAAAGCGCTGCTTAAGATCCATTTGCATGCACATTGTGCATTCTTCCACCATTAGTAAAATTAACATTGCCATTTACTTGAGCATTTTATTCATGTGTCATTCAAGTGAAATTGTGAAATTATTATTAGGCTATGAAAGTAAATGTTTTACAAATTTACTCATTCTTACAATTTTATGCATTAAATAACAGACAGCAAAATAAATCATTTCGTATTCACAAATGTTTATCTAACAATTTTAATTCAGGGTTAAGACATGGAACTACTTTCTCTTCGTCGTTACCAACTTTACTGGGCGCATGTCGGTCAGTGTGCCCTTTAAAGTATATGCAGGCAAGGACAGTGACATTTTTCAATGATTGATTTCTGAAAGAGCTCACTTTACCGTGAACAGTTTTTAGACTATGTTCAAATTAGTCAAAGTACTTTGTTCACAATAAAAGGTGGGTCTGTTGAAAATTCTAACTTAAATAAACACGTCCATCACTGTTCGCCATGTGAATTGGGAAGGTGTATTGGCGATGTGTAAATTAGGGACATGAGCCCAAAGAAAATCGGTCTACCTCATATTTAGTCTTTTTTTTCTGGGTGAGTACGCTCATTTTCTGGTCGTCTTGGCCACGCTCCAAAAACGGGCAACACGGGGATGAGAAAAATGCTGAGAATTCACTTTAAGACCCGCCAAGAATTGAAATTGGGCCCATTGTGTACATTTCAGTCCCTTTATCTATCCGGCTATAGTTTATTAGATTCATCCTCTTCGACTCTGTGCTAGTAAAAAATATGCACGAAAACAACCGTATCCCGTACTACCAGCTCTAGTAGCGCATGTAGTTAGGTAGGGCTTAACGTCTCGTCGATAGCGACGTCATCGAGCAAGTTTTATGAAACTTATAATATTGTTAGTATAGCTCCAAATCAAGTAGCAATAGGTAAAAGTTAAACGTCAATTTTCCCTACTCCCAATGCCTGAATCAAGCAACCTAGAACCATACACAAAGGTTGAATTTCATGAAAGCACTGATATCAATATGTCGAGAAACTAAGCCTATTTGTCTAGTTTTATAATGTTGTCATCGAAAATCACTCCTTCGAAACACTGCCTTGGCAGGCTTAAGATACTGAATTTTCTGAATATATAAGTGCGACCAGGGTGAAGAAATGACATTTTACAACACAAACAAATTTGAAGTTATGCCCTAACAACAACAAAAAATTTAAAAGAACTTTAGAAAATATAATAATTATTGAAATCAGGGTTTTCTCCGGTTAAAATGAGCGGTTTTAGAATAAAATAGTCGTGTTTGCTGCACATACGCCATTGGTTTAAGAAGAAAGCACTGTGGCATATAAATCACCATATTTAAGTTCCAGCCCGTATTATTAAAAATTAATTTATTTTTTCCAGTAGTTTTGCATGTTGCTGAAGATGTGACTTGTTTCAGTAAAGAAGAGGACGAAATCTAGGTGTTATACTTCAGAAGTATGAACTAATTTGTGTGCTCAAGTGTGAGCAAAAACTACAAAAATTTTATTTGGAGTGCCTTTTTGAATTCGATACTTCGGTTTCTCCGAACACTGCAATGTAGCGCCAGCTTGAAGACAGCATATCCATCCTGACAACAGCAGCAAGTGATAGGCAGTCTACCGTGCTTACGTCAGTCAAAACTGAATAGAAATTACTTTGATCGTTTAAAGTTGATTGTGTCCATTGCCAAACCTAAGTAAAAACTTTTTAATGTCAAGAGGACACCACAAACTAATAACAACGTATTCTTTTAACTGAATTCGATCACCAAATTCAAATAGCAATATATGAAAGATAAACGTAAATTTTCCCTACTTCCAATGCCTACAACCTACAACATTACACGGTGGTTGAACGTCATGAAAGCAGTGATATCAATATATCTAGAAACTAAAATTATTNAACAACCTACAACATTACACGGTGGTTGAACGTCATGAAAGCAGTGATATCAATATATCTAGAAACTAAAATTATTTGTATAGTTTTCATGGAGCATGTTTGGTCATGCGGTTGTTTGTCTGACTCGCATTCGGGGGGTTATGGGTTCGATCCCCGCTGGCTGCACATTGGTTTCTCCGCCTCCACTCCAGGTGAATGCTTGTTCAGTTTCTGCATATACACCTTACCAATACCCTGCCATGCTCCGTCTTGTAAATGTCCTAGAGCTGTTGGCTTGCACAAAATAACAATAACAGCAATACAACGACAAATAGAGACGGGGAAAAACACAGGCGACGCCACAACAAGGATCTCTATACACACATTGAGAAAATTACAGACGTAATTAGGAGGAGAAGAATTTCATTTTATGGACACCTTCAAAGAATGGACTCAAACCAACTCTAAGGTAAACTTTTCACCTACTTAAAAAATTTAAACTGACGCACNGACACCTTCAAAGAATGGACTCAAACCAACTCTAAGGTAAACTTTTCACCTACTTAAAAAATTTAAACTGACGCACGTGGATTAAAGAAACTGAAAAGGACATGGGAGAAATCCAAGTTACCAAAGAAGGCATTAAAAGAAGCTCACTATTTAGGGATTAATTGCAAAAATGTACAGGTTTCCATGAGAAACCCAAGAAAAAGAGAAAAGTCGTTTGGACAAAGGAGAGGAGAGAGAAACATCGATAAATGATGAAAGAAACGTGGGAGGAAAGGAAGAAAGCAAGTTTATAATTGAAATAATTGTAACGCACAGTGGCTCATACAAATAAAAAAAACGGCCAAATACTAGGCAGCAATAGGTGTTAAAAACTATTAAAACCTCCAAAACTGACAATAAGCAGTCTGCTAAATAGATAAGACTTAACAGAAGACAAACACAACAGAGAACAAACACAAGGATGTCAGTAAAGAATTACGGAATCCTCGTTAAGAAGCAATTTTGATTAAGCTTTCAGAGTCTATCATATCTCGCAGCTATTACAGTTAGTTGTTTTCCTTGCGTATGAACGTTTAGTAGTAAGCCATGTACGTTTAACCTTTTAACACCAGCAAGTAGAAAATAAGTGCCCGTTGTATAATATCTTACATGCAAGGAAAATACATTTTTGACTGAACCACGCCTTCGTAATCATTCTCTAGATTTTATAGTCAGGCGGTACATTTACAACATGGCTTAACTTTTTGCGGGCGAACAACGAGAGTTCATTATCAGGGAATTTGAATTTCCGCTGCCCCTGTGAAATGAGGAAATACTACACTACAAAGCCGAAGGTCAGCAACGAAATTGAAGACTGTGGACGTAAGCGACCCGCATCGTAATTTAACGGTCTCTTCGAATTTTCAGTCACGAAAATTTTCCAACGTTAATTATCTGAGACGGCATACTTTTTTCATTGGTCCCGGTACTCGATCGAAGTCTATATTAATACATTGCGTTTATATTGCCAATTAACAGTTAGAGTTAGATCATCCGTCACAAGTTGTTACGTGTAAACCAAGCACAACGCACAACTGTTGAACTTAGCTTTTGTCCTATCTTCTGAAGTTTATTAAGAACCAACTACTTATTTTATGCATTTTCGCAGTAATTTAAAAATTTTACGTCATAAATTTCAAAGCCTTATTTTCAATTTTATGCCTAGTTTCAAAATACATTCGAAAGCGAGAGTTTGGCTTATTTTATTATTTGTAAGCGAAAGTGTTTGCGAATATATCGAGATGAGTTATAAAATTACCTTAGAATGTGTTATTCATACCTGATAACCGAAGTTATTAATGTTTTATAAAATAATCCAGCTACCATTGAAAGTTATTACATTGTAGGTGCTTTTTGCAGTTTTGTGCAGTTTTTAAGAAGGGCAAAATACTCTTGCACATCACTTCTGTCATGCAAATTAATTTTTTTTTCTTCCGTATAGTGAATTTAATTGCGTTCGCAATAAATTGGGTAAAAATGCGTGAAACAATTAACGTTGTTGTGGGCTAATTGCCGTGGTATATCTCCCTCGGAGAGTAATTGTTTCCTAATTAGCATATTTGCTTTCTCGTTCCGTTACAATCAGAATTATACAATTATTACTGATATTTTAAATAGCGCAAGAAATTCAGAAATTTTCGGAGAACAGTTTATTCCTAGTAACAGTATGTGCATGCAGTTTAATAAAACTTAGATAATTTTAAGGCTAACTCATTAAATATAAAAAAAATTATCACACAAATGTATTTCAATGTAGTTCCTTTTCTTTAAAAATTCCCGATAATATTTGCAAACGTATGTCAATTCATTTTTGTATATTTAGCAATGACTGGATGGTTCCTTCATACGTCTTATTTCATTTTAATTCCTTTTAACAGTGTATATGTTTTTCAAAAAAACGTGTGGCGAGTTGTGAGTTAAATAGGACTTTTTTTAAGCACATGGTGACTGAAATTACAACAGTGTAGTGTAATTTTATCGCGAGGCGCGACGCTAAAGAAAGAGAAATGGCATATTAATATGCAAACCGTTCACTTAGGACCACGATGTTAAAAGCCATCCAAACGTCTCCACTTAAGCTAAAGGCAAGCCCATGTAAAACCACCAGTTGTTTCTGATTGTTTTTCCATGCAATCAAACCCCTAATTTTCCGTAATCCCGATAGGTCACGATTATCCCACGGAAACTGGTTCGCATGGTTGTCATGTTCTTTGAAGCGACATTCTTACTCCGACCGTGCGCACGAACGACATTTATTGTAGAGATGAATATCATTCAGCNCCGCCGCAACAACTTCTCTCGATTAATCACTTGAGCATTAGTTTAGCTTCCGTTGAATCAACGCAAAGAGAACCCTTCCACTGCCGACAAAAAATATTATACATGCTGCAAATCGATTAAGTTTATGGCGCGCGTTGTTACGTGCTTGCAATTATAAGCCACTCCTTATAATCTCAAAACCACTTACAAACTCCGCGCTCCCATATTGCATTGGTTACAACCAGGGACAAATCTTACAACACTGATACTTCACAAATCATATTTTAATGGTATTTGCACACACAACACAATTACTTACATTATATGCGCAGTATACATTTCTTATGGATGTTCTATCCGTACATCGTATCATCGTATGAAACGCGAAAAAATCAGGTTCAAAAGTCCCACCTCAATATGTAAATAAAACTTGTAAGTCTGAAATTTTGTCATAGAACTTTAATGTACGTCATAAATATGTAGGTCTAATGCACGTCCAATAACTTCGGTATAATTTAAATTATTCGAAGCAAACTTTTTATCTCTAAACTCAATTTTATACTATTTTAATTTGAATCTACTGGAGAAAAAACCCGTTACTGAATGCAGTTTTTATAAGTTGGTTATCTTCCTTTGTTTTAGGATATAATTGAGATACTAATGTAATAAGAAGTGAAGTCTAGTTTTCAGAAACCGCGTGCCACTTAAATAGTAAAAATATTTCGTTAAAGTACAACCAACATTAACAATTTTAAACATTTCAACAAAAATGTTCTAAATTGGCCAAATTTCTAAAACTATATTTATTATGTAACAAACACGTCTTGAAAAACTTAACCATTGCTCGCAAAATAGAACATAATTGTTAACAAATGTGGTGTATAATGGAGTTAATAATGACATAAATATTAATACATTATTCTTAATGTTTGAAATTATTTATAACTCTAATGTCAAGAAATACAGGCGGTCACCATATAAGTACATCAAAATGCAGCGCGGATCAATCGAAATTATATATTATATATATATATATATATATTATACACACAGTTAGTGAGACAGAGAATTGAACTTATGATTTATTTAAAAAGCCGTACTCCAACATCATATCTCATATGCCAGCGTGCTTGGAGCTGCTTTATTCCTATACTAACTGTACCGCGGCTTCACTCGCGTGGTTATTGTAACAAACTTATAGAGAGAAATACCGGTATTTGTAAGTAGACAGGCACTGATCATAAACACAGAACAGAGCACTAACGATGTCAGTTTTGGTTCTAGAATCGCTCTTTTGCATAGCTACCGGTCGTCATTTATATTTCTTTGTAGATCTGGATAAACGCTAGCAATCAGTTCCCTATCACTCTGCACCAAATTACTAAAATACCCCGTTAGTGACACACAGCCCATCTCCAATTTTTAATAGTGTATCAGCATAATGTCCTATATCAACGTCATTGTAGAGGTGCACTCTAATATTGTCGTCAAGCTGAATTTCTTGACATTTGCCCATAAGCTTGACGACTTGAGACAGGATTTGATTTCATCTGCAGGTGTGCCCCTCTGAATCACCGGTAGAGTTTTGCGGAAGTCACCAGCCAGGAATACAACCATTCCTCCCATAATGTCTGTATTGTTTCGTATAAATTGTAGAGTTCCGTTTAGGACCTCTATCGCTTTTTTGTGTGACATTGTGCTTTCGTCCCACACTAACAACTTACATTGACGCAGCATTGTACCCCGAGCGCTATTTTCCCTAAAAACATTTTCCTGAGGGAATGAGATTTTTTTTTCGAGATAAAAAGTAGCCTATGTCACTTCCCGACTCTCCAACTATCTCTGTACAAAAATCACGTCGATCCGTTGCTCCGTTGTGACGTGAAATAAGGACATACAAACAAACAAACAAACACACTTTCGCATTTATAATATTAGTTAGGATTCCTTATAATGACGTCATCAAGATTCTAAGTACTTAATTCGTTGCTTGCTTTTTTAATTATTGTTCGGTACCATTCAAGCCTTATTTCTGTTTCCTGTAAAATATGCCCTTTATAAAGAACGTCGTATGAGTATTTGAAATCGAAAGCCCAACCTCTCGTTACGCGTGTAAGGTCGTGATTTACATCTGCCGAAAAAGTAAGAGGAACAAACTTTAATAAAGGAGGAGTCGTTATTTATGAGTGTATCTGCTTGTTTTCGCAAAGGAAGGCAGTATTTCAGGTATCTGCCTCCTATCCTGTCTCATCTTCTCCGCTCCGGGCAGGCAGGGGCGGCGTTTTGGTTTATAACAGGAGCGTACGCCTGTGGACTAGGCTACATGCCTCACTGCGCTGCTCGGCGGGAATGGGGGTTGCGGATGGCGAGGGGACGCGAGCAGGAAGGAGGGCTTACAATAAAGGGTTTCGGAGGGGTAAAGGGTTGGTGGGAAGGGGTAGAAGGTCCCGACCACGAGATGATAAACGGCGCCCGAGAGCGTACATCATCGCCAACCCGACCCGGGGCGCGCCAGCCGCCCCATTGAAAACCCGAGACACAAGCACTTCCTAGCCCCACTGTATCGGAGTCCCGCGAATGGGGAAATTAAAAATATATATGAATCCAGATTCGCCCCGCCGGGCGGCGGCGAGTTGGCACTGCCAAGGGGGAAGGAAGCGCCAGGGTTGGTTGTTAACGGTATCGACCGCTTGGCACGAGCACAATGGCAGGCGATTAGTTCCTCCGAAACGTTCATTACTTGGCCGTCGGGATCAGAGTTGATTCAGGCACGTACACCTTGTGAGGCTCGTGATGATGGGATCTTGGGGGAGATAAAGACGTCCTGTATTTTAAAGGAAACGAAACCTGACTGTTTTTTCGAAGTCCCATCGGTCGAGGTCGTGTCTTCACAATACTGAAATTTCTAAAATATTTTCTCCACTACAATTACTTTAAATTAGGTGCGATACCTTAACCTGGACATTTTTAAAACATGAGAGTACAGATAAAGTTGTCATTGCGAGCGCATTACAAATTTAAATCTATAGATAAATTATTCGTGCATTTTCAATATCCCGCAATTGGAAAGCTATTATTTTATGCAAAAAGTTGCGACTTAAAAACTAAGCTAGCATTTTTTTCATATAAAGGTTTCAAAAAAAAGTTTTTTATAGCAAAGTGTTAGAATGTAACAGAATTTCCGTGCTTGTTGGTTCTAGTCTTACGCTACTATAAATCATTCCAGGTGAATGCTGGCATGGTTCCTCAAAATAGGCGCTGGCCGATTCCTCCCCTATTTTCTCAATTACAAGAGCTTCTCTACTTAGGTCTAGTTGCTGTTTGAGGGCAACCAGAATGTCGAGTTAGTAATAAATAAGATTCAAATTTAAGCATTTTAACCAATCGTGTTTACGTACCTGAAAGATGAAGATTGTGAGAATTTCAGTACTATTATAGTAAACTTCTAGAAAGTAGGGTTTCATCTCGGTGCTAAAAGTCGAGCGACATTCGGAAGGTCGGGTTCAAGCCATCAATAGTGCGACTTCCTCACCATGCAAGCGTGACACCTTACCGTGACATAGCACACATAACTCTTAGTACCTACATGAATAGCTAATATATTCCCTCTGCTTGCTTGTGGCGAAATAACATAAACAAGTGTTAACAGCTGAGTATCCAGCCCCAACTTGAGTGAAGGACGACGAGGCGGAGTTACAGCAGCGATGGAATGCAATAGCGGATAGAAATGGGAGTACCTCGAGAAAACCCAAAAGCCAGCGGTAACATTCCGTATAATACGTGTTCCCATTAATTTTGTCTCTAACTCTATTGACCTTCTCTTGCCGCTTCGATTGAATTTCGGCTTGTAATTGTAAAATTTCGCAACTGCAATTTTTTTCTACCCTACCTTAATTCTAAGTGTTGCGTGTGAGCCCGAGGTAGGGACGGGAGCTAAGTGCGTCTCAGGGCTAGGCCCCATACGCCTACAAGGGAAGGAATCCATGCAAGGTGGTATGCATCGCGGCAGCGAGGGATTGGGAAGCCACGGCCGTGATTGGGGCCAAGACAACCTCCTTAAAGTTAACCTATAACTAAGAAGAGAAAGGGAATAACCGGCATAGACACCTACATACCGTAAAAAAACTTTCGACAGGAAATAATTCAAATTGTTACATGCATTACCGTAAAATGCTACAAGAGACAGATAGGTAGGAACCATGCTCTTTATTAATGGGTAGAGAAGTACTAGCAGAAATGGAGCGGGGGTAGAGAGGGGCNCGACCGCTTGGCACGAGCACAATGGCAGGCGATTAGTTCCTCCGAAACGTTCATTACTTGGCCGTCGGGATCAGAGCTGATTCAGGCACGTACACCTTGTGAGACCCGTGATGATGGGATCTTGGGGGAGAGAAAGACGTCCTGTATTTTAAAGGAAACGAAACCTGACTGTTTTTTCGAAGTCCCATCGGTCGAGGTCGTGTCTTCACAATACTGAAATTTCTCAAATATTTTCTCCACTACAATTACTTTAAATTAGGTGCGATACCTTAACCTGGACATTTTTAAAACATGAGAGTACAGATAAAGTTGTAATTGCGAGCGCATTACAAATTTAAATCTATAGATAAATTATTCGTGCATTTTCAATAGCCCGCAATTGGAAAGCTATTATTTTATGCAAAAAGTTGCGACTTAAAAACTAAGCTAGCATTTTTTTCATATAAAGGTTTCAAAAAAAAGTTTTTTATAGCAAAGTGTTAGAATGTAACAGAATTTCCGTGCTTGTTGGTTCTAGTCTTACGCTACTATAAATCATTCCAGGTGAATGCTGGCATGGTTCCTCAAAATAGGCGCTGGCCGATTCCTCCCCTATTTTCTCAATTACAAGAGCTTCTCTACTTAGGTCTAGTTGCTGTTTGAGAGCAACCAGAATGTCGAGTTAGTAATAAATAAGATTCAAATTTAAGCATTTTAACCAATCGTGTTTACGTACCTGAAAGATGAAGATTGTGAGAATTTCAGTACTATTATAGTAAACTTCTAGAAAGTAGGGTTTCATCTCGGTGCTAAAAGTCGAGCGATATTCGGAAGGTCGGGTTCAAGCCATCAATAGTGCGACTTCCTCACCATGCAAGCGTGACACCTTACCGTGACATAGCACACATAACTCTTAGTACCTACATGAATAGCTAATATATTCCCTCTGCTTGCTCGTGGAGAAATAACATAAACAAGTGTTAACAGCTGAGTATCCAGCCCCAACTTGAGTGAAGGACGACGAGGCGGAGTTACAGCAGCGATGGAATGCAATAGCGGATAGAAATGGGAGTACCTCGAGAAAACCCAAAAGCCAGCGGTAACATTCCGTATAATACGTGTTCCCATTAATTTTGTCTCTAACTCTATTGACCTTCTCTTGCCGCTTCGATTGAATTTCGGCTTGTAATTGTAAAATTTCGCAACTGAAATTTTTTTCTACCCTACCTTAATTCTAAGTGTTGCGTGTGAGCCCGAGGTAGGGACGGGAGCTAAGTGCGTCTCAGGGCTAGGCCCCATACGCCTACAAGGGAAGGAATCCATGCAAGGTGGTATGCATCGCGGCAGCGAGGGATTGGGAAGCCACGGCCGTGATTGGGGCCAAGACAACCTCCTTAAAGTTAACCTATAACTAAGAAGAGAAAGGGAATAACCGGCATAGACACCTACATACCGTAAAAAAACTTTAGACAGGAAATAATTCAAATTGTTACATGCATTACCGTAAAATGCTACAAGAGAAAGATAGGTAGGAACCATGCTCTTTATTAATGGGTAGAGAAGTACTAGCAGAAATGGAGCGGGGGTAGAGAGGGGCNCAGATAGGTAGGAACCATGCTCTTTATTAATGGGTAGAGAAGTACTAGCAGAAATGGAGCGGGGGTAGAGAGGGGCGGGAGTAGAGAGAACCAGCAATACTTTAAGCAGCAGAGTGAGCGTGCCTTCTGCGTAGTAATCACGTCAGGATACCCAAAACTGAAATGCATTTTCATTTCGGTTTGGGCTAAGGTTATCTAATGTTTAAGTAAATACTGTTTTAAAATGTACTTTACTTCCTCTGATTCAGTTTTTACGCAACAAGGATTTACATTACTCAGATTACGCTTAGCATATGCCTATTTAAAAACGTGTATTAAAAATATATCGGAAACTATTATCCATGTCACAATTCCAACACGTGATTTTTGACATTTCTGTTGGGTGACGTCGCGCAGAAGACAAAAAAATAAGTCCACTTTGTATTTAGCGTATGCCCTAAACAGCCACTTTTGTATTTGGGCTGGAGTTTATAATGGATACCCTGGACGCGCGTGAAAACAAAACAATAATACAAAAAACAAGTCTCGTATAACAAATATCCCTGATTCACAGGATTGGTGAGGACACGGAAGAGAGTGAGACGAGACGGGGGGGAGGCCTTATCCTTGGTTTAAGGCGGGGTTCGTGATTAAAAACTTTTAGGCTACATATCAAAGTTTAGGAGATATTCTCTACTACATTGGTCATTGCCATCGTGTACGTGTCATACAGGAAACTTCATCGACGGTGGAGGCTTGTAAAAAACGGNCTACTACATTGGTCATTGCCATCGTGTACGTGTCATACAGGAAACTTCATCGACGGTGGAGGCTTGTAAAAAACGGCGATATTTTATTTCGTGTCGAGTGGATCGTAGGAGAAAAAAAATTAAAGGCTACTACAATTTTTTATTTAAAAATTTAAGTTGGAGAGTAAATTTTAATTTTTTTTCCTTTGTTCATTTAAAAAACACGTATAAACTATTTCATTTGCCTAATAAACCACTAATTCACCGAAATAAATTTGATTTATAGTTATGTGTGGTACGTTGAACGCAAGATGAGTGCATTTACTGTGAACTGCACGTTTTCTATACACGTTCTATGCAGGCGTTCTTCAAAGTACATAACTCTGCCGTGCTGTTCAGCTGGCTCGACTAGTTCGTCTCCGGGATCAAGTTGGCGTACAATTGGTTTCTGGAAAAACGCGGAAACTTTGCTTCTGCAACCTTGCATGTGCTGTGACCTGTCCCGAGGTGAAACAGGTTAGGGAGCAGACCATTAACAGATAGCTGAGCCTTGACTGTAGAGAGGGTTCAACGCGGATAAAATTGGAAGCGAGNGTCCCGAGGTGAAACAGGTTAGGGAGCAGACCATTAACAGATAGCTGAGCCTTGACTGTAGAGAGGGTTCAACGCGGATAAAATTGGAAGCGAGATATAGGGCCATGGGAAATTTACTAGTTCACTTGTCCTGTGGGGTACGGCCAAACAACCCTTGCTAATAACGTGAAGCCTTACATCGTTTTAGTATGTCCATGAAGGTCACTTCCGTACTCGATTAAAATATACACTGAAAGTAACTCCGAATGCCATANATCGTTTTAGTATGTCCATGAAGGTCACTTCCGTACTCGATTAAAATATACACTGAAAGTAACTCCGAATGCCATAAGGTGACTAAAGAATAGCACATCCGGTTCGTATAATTATTAGTGTGTTATGATGTCTTAATTATTTCTATAAAATCACACCGGCGCATGGCGTGCCAGAACGGAAACGATAATCGATTTGCGAAACTAAATTTATGACTAAAAAAACGATTGAAATAAATGTCGTCTTGTCCGATGGGCCATATGACTACGGTGCGAGCATGACCTTGGGTTGGCGCCGCGCATGCGCAGGATGCAGGTGGAGGCACGCGGCGACTGGAGGCGATCATGGGCGTGGGCGTGGGCGAACATTTCCGGCCAGTATATCTCGCGGCTCCAAAGTTCTAGCGCGCTTATTTTGGCGCAGAAACGGAATATCTCGTCTAGATACGTGGCTTAAAGACATAAAATTGAAGTGACCATTTTTTGTTACTCTCATTGCATCCCCACATCCCGACGTAAACATTACTCGCTAACTTAGAGGTGTTCACGTAAAACCCGTGGTCGCGTCATCGACACAGCCACGCCCCGATGTTTCATGAGCTATGCAGATACTTTTTTTAGCTGCCTGTGCAATGCAAAATACACTGCTCACAAAAAGCGTGTAGCATATTCCCCGCTGGGATCCGAANCTTTTTTAGCTGCCTGTGCAATGCAAAATACACTGCTCACAAAAAGCGTGTAGCATATTCCCCGCTGGGATCCGAAGAATGAACGGGCCAGCTTATTCAGTTGACATGAACTGCGTGGATAATGTGTGGTCCTTCCTCAAAAGAGCGATTTCAAACCTTGAACAACCACCAATGGACATTCAGGCCTTACAAAGAGCCGCAATTGTGGAATGAGACAACGTGTCTCAGTTAATGCTTAATGGTATGATTTTGGCTGGCCACGTCGGATACAAGCGTGTCTCAAAAATCGTGGAGGTCCTACACGTCACTGCGGTTTGTCAATGCATTGGAGATGACCTTTTATTTGAAAATGAAACTGATAAGATTCCTTTGTGTATGTTATTTTTCAGTGTGGCTTTTGTTTGTTTTACATTGGCATGACGGAAACGAGTAGTTTTTCCCTTTGCATGTGCTATTAGGTATAAAACATGAAATGTGAACTACATTTATTAAATTTAACATCCCGGATTCTGACATATAGGTAAAATTTTTTGAGCACTAAGAAATAAGGAGAAAAAAATGTCTGCGGAGTCAGTGAGCTCATGAGATTTTCCTGTCCTCAGGCTTTGGTAACTCGGAAGCACATCAGTAGCGATGAGAACATTTCGCCGGTTTTATGACTTATAGATTATAAATCTGTGTAAACTCGAGCAGTAGCTCTTTTTCATCGGCACCTGATCCAGTGAGTGGCCAATTATACCCCTGAACAAGTAGGACGTAATTCGGTGTTTTATTTCCTTGAAGGTTTGTTATTGAGTCCGAATCCTCGAGAACGTCTTTTATAAACTGTGGCCGAATAGCAAACGTGGCTTAAATGTAAACTTGTTTGAAGTATACCTTAATCTATTTTATTCGCAAAATTTTATGTTCCTTGAACGTGAGTAACCTGCATTCATTTGGCCATATGTTCGACCTTGGTAGACTGCATTGCACAGTGATTACTCCAAAGTAGTTTTCTGTCCCCGTTTCAGTTAATTCCGTCTCATTTTCCAGTTACGGACGTTCTCAAATCCTCGTCCACCTGTGCTGTAAAAGTGATAAATATATACATATTTTCCTGTTCCCAATACCATAAGTAATTCTATTTGCACCATTTGTTTAAATTAAAATGTTTACGTTTCTAATAAGCATCCAACTTGAAATTGTCTTTAGGTATGATGTGTAGCAACTGTGATTAAGTGTGGCAAATTTAATTGATTTCTAGCTCCAATTTACCGTGGAAATGTTTGGAGTTATTGCTTGGTTATTGGCTATCGTTTGTGGGGCATTAAGTTGGGCCGAAGTAAATACTGGCATTCTTATACTGAACGTTTGTGATTTGTCTTGCAACTTGAAGGACACGTAAAAAAAGGCGTTACCCAAGCACATACAGGAAGCAATAGACAAACTGTGTATTAGAAAATATGTTGTACAATATTTTCGCCATTTCCCGGTTATCTCTAATGAATTATACTTCAATTTCAGTAAATGCCGCTTAGATATTAATGTTTTTCCGTCCGTGCAAACCAACTGAAAAACAACTCTGAAGCAAGAAACAGCGTGAAGTGAGGAAGGAGAGAGATTGAGCCAGTGTATGTAGGTTATTTGTGGCAGTGTGTGTTTAGAATAAATCCTCATTCGTTAATAAGGCCTGATTGCTGTTCGTTGGCGCTCATCCTCTGACGTCACTCCATTTCCGGAAACGGAGTTAGCACCCAAGCGACGTGAACCCCTTAACAAACAGAATTTCCCCTTGCATCTAGTTTTTCTGAGGTCAATATGAAAAGTATTCATAACATTTCTAATAAAGTGATAAACACTCTTAAAGTCAATTATTCCATGCCATAAACTCACTGAAATTTATTGAAAATTTTAACAGCTAAAACTGTTCGCGTGGATTAGAGCTAAATAAAATACCTTGAACCGGGTGATAAATTAATACACAGTATTATAAACGGCAGGAAAAAATACAATGAAATCTGCACAATTTGCGGCTAACCACTAGTATCTAGTGGAATCTTTAACTTGAAATCTGCTGCATATCAAGATTGTATCTAAATTCGACTGACAAACTTTATGTGGGGTAATCACGACAAATAACGTTAAAACATATATACGAACTATGGTCTTAAATAAATCCTAGGGGCTTTACACATATTTAAAGTTGAACCAGAAGCTATAGATTATTATGAATAATGGATAAAATATTTAAAAAAGAATACTGAGTGTCTGGATAATGCGAAACTTAATTGTGGCGTCCGAATTAATAATTCATCTTTTAAATCTCAAGTATGGTACCGTGTGATGGAGACTAAGTCAAAATAAGCAACCATGATTATTTCCATGAAATAATTTTATGAGAGCTACAGGTGTGGTGTTTATAGATATTTGTTCCATTACACATTCTCCAGACACTCGATGTTCTATCTTAAATATTTTCTGCAATATTTGTGATAAAACATGTGCTTCGTGTTTAAGTTCAAAGATGTGTAGCGACCTTATGATTCACTTTAGACCATAGTTCATACGTAGTATATAAGTTTCATCTTCATTTTTCGCTATTAAACTGCAGCGGAAGTTTGTTGGTCAAATTTGTATACAGTCTGTATAAGAGATGCCAGCTAAGACGGAAGAGAGGCTCGGTATTTAGACGAAATCATTGCAGCTGATTTTTAAACTCAGTATATCCAATCCTTGATTCGCTACGAAGACGTATAAAAGTGGCACTAGGACCGCGTAAAAAATAACGCATTTTTAATCCTGCATTGCAGTCTGTATTTAAATATTTTTCTCCCTAGANAATAACGCATTTTTAATCCTGCATTGCAGTCTGTATTTAAATATTTTTCTCCCTAGAAATATTATAAAAGTACTAAAACGTTTGGCCCAAAATATGTGAACAATTTACCTATACTGGATCAGACAATAATGGATATTATGTGCAAGAGCTTGCCACACTTAACACTTTATGGTGGCCGCAATGTGTCTTATATCATAACTACGCTTGCACATTTACAAAGAGAAACGTTTAAAAAGTGACGTACTATATTTCGTTAATTTTTAAGTTTACCTCGCAGATGCCTCCCAATTAATATTCACACAGCCATGGGGCGAGCACGTTATTATAAGAGAAGACATGTTTCAAGACCTGTTGTTCGGAATATTGGTTCTTTCGATTGTGATGTTGCGAAGGACGATACATTTCCATGTGGTTCTGGCATATGTTATGAAAAAAGAAATTAAATTTGTGAATAACTCGTTATTATGAAGAAGAAGGAAGAGAGGGATCAGATTAAACGATTGTTATCGGAAATTACTCACTACAGTGATTTGGTTCAGAATTTTAGGAAACATATTTTCGTAAACACGGATGAAACGATAATGAATGGCAAAGAACAAAAAAGGGCACAGAGATAATTGTAGCCCTGTAAAAACCGTGGGAACGTTACGTAACTTTGAAAACTCTGAATACGAACAGCAATTAAAACATAATTATCAGAATATTTATTTTTTGCTATTGCTGGTACGCAGTTAAAAACCGATTTTAGAGTTAAAGATCTACTTAGTTTTTTTTCGCATTTCATCCATCCCAAAAAAAAATTTTACTCTGCTATGTATTTAATGACTAGAACGCTATATCAATCAGTGACAATGTTAGGTTGTTAGGAACACAATTACTGAGCACGGATAGTCTCACTCTGCAAATAAAACTAAAAGAAAACAATTGCTCTTTCCACTAATCAATGCGTTATNACATAATTATCAGAATATTTATTTTTTGCTATTGCTGGTACGCAGTTAAAAACCGATTTTAGAGTTAAAGATCTACTAAGTTTTTTTTTCGCATTTCATCCATCCCAAAAAATTTTTTAACTCTGCTATGTATTTAATGACTAGAACGCTATATCGATCAGTGACAATGTTAGGTTGTTAGGAACACAATTACTGAGCACGGATAGTCTCACTCTGCAAATAAAACTAAAAGAAAACAATTGCTCTTTCCACTAATCAATGCGTTATATTTTTTCTGTAACGCCTGTGTCGCGATCACACAGCTCCGACAAACATGCACCAACACGTGCCACACGGCAGTTATAACTGAAAAGCCAATCAAATACAAGACAATTGTAACGTCAGTACGACTAAAACTGTCGCACAACCAGCACTTTTGGACTATAAATTATTTATATTTCTATCGTGTGGTGCAGCATTACAAACAGTGTGTCCAACCTCGTAAAACAGAATGCAGTAGTTCTACTAACTTTCCCTACAGTGGAAAATTGCATCTCACAAGAAAATTTGGAACTAGTTTATTCTGTAAGCACCTTGTAAATTGTGCCAATAAATCCTAACCTTCGCGTAAACTGTCATGCTGTAAATTCAAGCAGTTACGCACGGATGATATTTTCTTTCTTGTCGTTGTCGCTATTTTCGTTGTATTGGGTCGTATTCGTCACAGGTACGTGACTCCAGCATTTGACATTTTCGTAATCAGATAGCATAATTATTGCATGGTAACCATAGACTATTACGTTAAACTACAAGCTTGAGAGGAATATTTACGGCCTCCTGTTATTTTTCCAACTGTTTTCTATTACTACAAGAATGAGTGTGTCTGGCCTCTTTTACCCCTGATTTCAACCAACAAGAGCTGCCACAAGTGAAAGGGGGTTGCAGCAGCAACGTGGTATGTCTACGACGCACGCGCACAGTTGGTGACAGGAGAAGAGGACGCGGTTTGAGTCCTGAGAGGACGCTGAGATCCGTGATCAAATATCCATGGCAGCTTAGGCGCGTTATTAAGTACGGAAACACGAAGAGTGAAACGAGAAAGGTGCAAAGTAAAATATTAAGCATTCCACGGCTGTCTGTTTAGCTCCGTACAGTCCGAGGTCCCCGATCAGTATTTGTGCCACCCGAGTATCATGAATATGACGAATGAAAATGAGAAGCGACTGTTAACAACAGGTTATTTGTGGATATTACTTTCCTGCGCTCGTAAATGTTTGACTATACCCACCTGTCATGCTATACTTACGATTTCATTATTTTATTTAGGAAGGACGGTAATATTTTATAAAAATAAGTATCAATATACCAGTTCCGGTTTTTTTTAAATAACAAGTCTGTATCCACCATTCTCATTACATATCAATTAAAACCAAACAAGAAACNGAAGGACGGTAATATTTTATAAAAATAAGTATCAATATACCAGTTCCGGTTTTTTTTAAATAACAAGTCTGTATCCAACCATTCTCATTACATATCAATTAACACCAAACAAGAAAAAATTTAATGGTCATCATTTTTATTTTGGTGCCGTTTACCAGCTAAATCAAACTTTTTTTTGTGGAAATGGATACCGATAGATAAAACACATACCTGGCCCGCGAGCTTATTTAGCTAATGATATGGTACGTGCCTTCTGTCGGCGTGGAAGTTTGATCTGTTATCTCGCAGACTACGTAACTGACCTGCCGTTTATTTCTCCAACGTGGGCATGGTCACTAAACTTAGTTGTTTCACTGCGACTTTCACAGAGTACTTAATCCTTAGCAAAGTTGTGGGCATATGTCGTGGAGAATCCTGAAAACGTGATGGTGTGGTTAACCGATTACAGTGTGCTGCTGGATTGTTTCTATTGCAAGTCCAGTGAATTGTGAACCCAGGGGTTCATAATCCTTACACATTGTCAAGTTATCCTAACTGGGAACCTGAATTGCCCTTTTATACAGCCTGCAAACCATGTAACTAGTGGGAAATGACCTATATGAGGTTGTTACATTTATAACAAAATGTACTTGTATTGTATATAAGATATTGTGAAGTGAAATTTATTACGACCTTAATTTGTAGCTTTAAACAGTTTTCTTCCATCAACGATGCGCGAAGTGAAAATTTGAAAGTTAACTACGATACATATTGTTTTATTTAAAACACATTCTACTTAATTGTATGTTCCGCTTTGAGCCAGTGCTGTAACCACGAGGATAAGGCATGACTTACACACTGAAGTTAATGAAGACAGCATTTAAAAATGCTGCACAAAGAAATATTTCTCGTGGGGTTGGATGCTGCAAATTGTGGCACAAAGATAAGGTCGTTGTTTCTTCGGCCACAGAAGTCGCAGTGTTCTGATTTCGTTTTGCGTACCCGATACGTTTAACTGTAATTGCTGAAGATAATGGAAACAAACTAATTGCCACGCCAATAATCTTATGCTAATTTTAGTGCTGTTTTGCAACTATTTCGCCTGACATGCGTCGGCGAGCATCCAGGATATCATCAGAAGTTGCGAACTAACTGTGATGTCGCTTGAACGATGTCGTCAATCGTTCTAGGACGTAGAGAAACGCAGTGATCGGCAACACGGTGCAGAGGTCATACTCGTCATCACACGTTCCACGCTCTAAGATATATTCGGAGCAATGACCAGGAACGCGAGCACTCGGTGCTCTGCGGCGACAGACCGTGGGGCATAGTGAAGGGTCAGATTGCGCCTGTGGGTGAGCAACAATGTGTGCCTGCAGTGAAAGCACGGTTGCTGCTTGTCTGTCTTCGAAGGGGCAACGTTAGCAGTTTTGAAGTTCTGTTGTATACCAAAGACACTTGCCTTTGTGAAGGCACTTGCGCAAAGAAGACCAAAGCCTTCTTTGCGCTTACTTTTCAACGCGTGTTTCTGATCACGCCTTCACGCAATAAAAATGACAACAGAATATAAATTATTAACATAACAAAATAATTAATGTATTACTGCTACTTCGCTACACGGGATCCGCTCCACTGTTTCCCCATTCGTCTAAGGCAGGATCATTTAAGGATATGTCTTAGGCATTCGACTATACTCCTAGCATGGATTACTGACGTCTTTATTGTGCATTTTAGGTCACGGAACTCGCGCATGAAGTATCTCTCAATATGCTAGTTGCGTCTGAATGAGCGGGACATTTGGGCGGTACTTAAGGTGCACGGGAAGGTCACAGTGCGCAAATAACTGCAAGAGACAATCAAGGGAAATACTTAACATAATTAAGTACGGCGTGATCTGCCCATTAAATACGTGAATTGCAGAGGCTAAAATGTACCTACAGCAATAGTCATTGCACTCCGTAGTATTCGAATAAAATTAATAAGCAACAATTTAAAACAATAAACGCAAATATGGAAATAACTTATATGGAATAAAATGTTTTTGCTTTAAAATTCACAAAATAATATTATCGAGGTGTCAATAATAATTAAATTTTAAAAATAATTACTAAAATTACTAATTTTAAATTTTATAGGCACTAAAGTTAGTATTTCTGGTTTTATATGCGTTAAAGTATTGATTTACATATCAGTAAAATATTTTCATTCTGACATTTTCACGATTTCACTTGGATGGCGTATGAATAAAGTGATCAGTCCCACGGCAGCGGTAACTTTACGTACGACAAAAGGATTCAAAATGAGAAGAAATAGTAGATTCAAACCCCACTTCAAAAGTGCTCAATAAACCTTGAACAGCCTATGCCGATCTAACTGGTTCCTACGATAACAACCCGCTGAAAGTCGTTTAAATTTTGTCAACGTGCCATCCTCAGAGCGCAAGAATCTTTGTGAGCTTCCACAGATGTTTGTCGCTTTACATATGCACAGTTATTGCGCGTACGTAACATTAACGACCAAGCGGCCGCGGTTACGCAGTTCACAAAGGCAGCCACGCGCCAGTATTTCTAGCACATTAGTGTTGTTATGGTTTGTTCTAACCATATTTACGAACCATACATTTGGCATTTTAGATTGGGAGTAAGTGAATTACAATGCGCAAGACACAAAGTATAAAACGGTTATGTTTATAGTTGTAGCTGATTTAAAACATTATGATATAGTTACATTTACTCTATCTCCAGGAGGGATATTACGTTATATTAGTGCCACATCTGTATTTAGTATTAATGTTGATATCTGATCGCGCACCTTCTGCTGAGTCGTTGCTGCAGGCTGGTGGTCATTACGGAAACGGTGGTCTTGCACGATGGCACTGCGTCCAGAGCAGCATCTTACCGTCTCGGTGGCTGACTGCAGGCAGACAGCTTTTCCGGGTTCGGTATGCTTTTATTAACGATTTTGTAATTTAAACTTGTCCTGGTTTACTTTCCGCCTGGTGGTGAAACTGCTGATATACTGTGTACCATATAAGAAGGCCACATTTTTGACAGTTGACAATCGCCGTGTCTTTTCGTTTATGTATCCATTCGCCATCAACAGGCGTGTCAAGAATGGGCTTTGATGTGGCCAGGAGGTGCTGCTCCGTGCGGCAATTGGTGAACTGCTTGGGTGGCGCTGCATTCGTAAACGGAACTTGGTGGACGTGTGTAGGGTCGTTCGTAAACGCGGTACACGAAATATATGTTACTTTCAAAATTATACAGAGCTCGCGGGAAAATAAAATTATTTGTATATGCGTGTGAATACGTTATTTTAAACAACAAAATTATTATATGTTTCTGGGTGTAGTTCGGGATATGGATGACAGATGGCACGGAAGGGCCTATTGCAAATGATGGTGCGCTTTTAACTCACAAGATGGCAGCACCTGGTTTGAGAGTCTGGAAACTTTGGATTTTTTCGTCACATTTGGATACGTATCGTTTTATTGTGCATCTCATTTTGAACACCTATACATTACTATTTTATCACGAAGTTTCGTTTCTAAAACTAAAAACTGCTGTTTTATGACCACGTAAAATAAAATGTATTAATTAATCTACGAACTCTTTCTTATCCGCGTATCTTCTGCTTGTGTGATGTGCTTCGGCACTGCTCTCAGAATAGCCAACGTAATATTAACTTTTGTTCGTTCGTGCATCAGCTGATACAGGATTTTGTAAATGGCAGGTTATTTGTTTTCAATATATTAAGTTGCCACTCACTGACTGTCAGAAAGTGGCCTTCTTATATGAAATTAACTATAGCTTGTTTTGTTTCCGTAGGCCCGTGTTGACGTGTCTTTGGGACTGGCGTCGTTTTGGCATTCTTTCGNTAACTATAGCTTGTTTTGTTTCCGTAGGCCCGTGTTGACGTGTCTTTGGGACTGGCGTCGTTTTGGCATTCTTTCGCCGCGGGTGTTTGCAAATTGTCCTGAATACGGCGGCGTCTACATACAGTGCCTTCAGAAAGTATGATGGTTTAAGGACAGGTTCAAACTAGGGCCCATCATAACAGTGTGCATACGACGGCTTTGCTTCTGTGTAGTTGGCTATTCTGTAATCGCATCCCGGCATTCTTTCTCAGCCGGTCGCCCACGCGGCTTACCGAGAAGACCCCATTCCCCGAGATCCCAAAGTATTCGGTTCAGTTTCACATTTACGATTTCCCGTTTCCGGCAAAGAGACATTACGAGCCTCCGCATCACAGCTCAAGTCTCGGGGACGGCCACGACGACAATCTCGTCCACAGTGCCGTAAAATACAGCTTGACATCACGTGGAACTTAAGCACGGGCTCACACCATACTTTTTACTGTTGCCATCCCCATTACGTCGCACACGGAACATAAAAACGAAAGGACACCGCAGTTGTTTTTATCGTTCTCCCTTTTGTTGTCAGGGGTAGTAAGTCTTATCTTTCTCACACTCCAACTAAATACTATATTTCAGATCCCTCTGTACTGTATCGCGTGAGTGAAAGACATTTATCTCGGCTGGCCCTTCGCAATTAGAGCCAACAAATATGTAAATACTGCGTGGAGTAGTGCAACATAGAGCAATACAGAAATAACGTTACACAATGTCTATTGTTATGTGAATTTTAATTTTAAATTCGCAAAACTAGTACAAATGATGGAAAATGTACTTTTCAACAACTAACAAAATTTAATTTAATTTTTAGCATATTCATTACGAATTTTCAGAGTACAACCTGAAGTACTGTAACGCCACGCAGATCTCACGTCATGTAAAAATAATTTACATTCGTGTTAGGGCCACATATATACTATGTCTATGAGACAACTAAGGTATGGTCTGTTTCATATAAGTTGGCGAGATTCTGACAGTCAGTGAGTGGCAATTTGACGTATACGAAACAAACAAAGTGCCATTTACAAAATCCTGTATCAGTTAATGCACGAACGAACAAAAGTTAATATTACGTTGACTATTCTGGGAGCACTGCCGACGCACATTAGACAAGCAGAAAATACTTGATAAGAAAGAGTTCCTAGATTAATTAATACCTTTTATTTTACGTGGTCACAAAACAGTGGTTGTTAGTTTTACAAACTTAACTTCGTGATAAAGTAGTAATGTATAGTTGTTCAAAATGAAATGCACAATAAAACGATCCGTATCCAAATGAAATGCAACTTCAAAACCTTTTTCACGTCGCCAACCATGCTTTCCATACGGGCTTGACATTAATTCCAAAAGCATATAGAAATATTGTATAATATAGTTGATTTATTTTTATAATAATTTGACGAAATATATTTCAAATTCGTGTCGTTCCGAGCCAGTAATAGAAGAATAGTCAACTATTAAAAAATATGTTATCACGAGGCTGGCCAGGCTGCGATCTGTTGAGCATAGCAAGTGGCTCACCCTCGCCTTGTCATGCTGTGCGCATCATCTGTCCGCTCTTTCCAGAAGCATTACCAGCCAGAAAAGAAAAGCTTTCGTGTGTGATATATAACAAATTTACGAACAGATATCAATATTTTTATTTTTCCGCGAGCTCTGCATAATTTTTGAAGTAGCATATATTTCGTGTAAAGCAATTTTGAGTACTATTAATTTATATTCGGCTGGTAATAGTACGTTTCCGTAAATTGTACGCTATATTTTTCTCCCTAAAACCCATTTCCTTGTTTCCGTGTTGTTACTTTATTGTATTAATAAAACGAATGAAGTGGGACGCGCGTGAATAGTTATTAAGCAATTCTTACGTTATTCCATGTCACATATTTCAAACTAGAACTATTTAGTATCAATAATAGTATAATTATTTCTTTGCAATCAATAGTCGTCGGTGAGTTGTTGGCGAATAAAAGTGCGTTGTCAATCAAGTTTCCCTAATTACTTTTAATTCCATTTATATTAGCTATGAAGTTCAAAGTGTGATAATAGCTACAACTACCATCTCGCAAATGTTAACCCTAATTCGCTGTCTTGGACAAATTAAAAAAGAGTTAGCAAATATTTCATTTTTTGCAAGGTTTTCTGTTTTTACTTTTGAAGCCTACACATTTTTTTTAGATAGATGTGAGCCTATAAATACCTTAAAATTTGTTTAGCATTACAATGGAAAGTGGATTATCTGACAGTGTGTTAACAAAATCAATATACAGCCGCCACTCGACGCACCAGCTGATGGCGAAAGGATACATAAACGAAAAGTAAACATTGGCGCTACTTTGGTCAAACTGTCAAAATCTCGCCAACTTGTTTGAAACAGACCATAGTTAGGGAACACGTTCTCGGTGGAAAGCGTCACATTTCCGTGGATACATTGTATCTTGTCACTCTTTAGTGTTATATATTTAGTTTTATACAGATAAAAGCTGTTCACAGTTATTTGCAAATTTTGAAATACACTGACTCTACCTGCACATATTTTAACGACACACTGAATGACATGCGCCCAGTAAGGATGGCAACGACGTAGGAAAAGCAGTACATTGTCTTAGCGTTTAATTAAAAGTGTTAGGCAAACATTTGTGTATACAGAAATTATTTATTTCCGTTTAAGTTTTTTTTCTAATTAATATAAGTTTAATTATTGGAAAATTCCAAAATATTTACTTTTTTTTAGTAATTTCACAGTTTCACTTTACCGATGCATGAATAAAGTTATCAGGCCCATGGCAATATTTGTTTTACATACCGTGCATACAAGTAGATCTTAAGCGGGGCTTTAGAAATTGCACAGTTTACCTTGCACAGCCTATAGCTTTCGTTTCTCACAACGCTATCGTAGTCGTTTATTTTTCTGTGCGCACAAGTTTTCTCGTCGTTGTCGCTGTTCTAACGGGACGGCAAGGCTGGCATATAAAAGGTTTGTCAAGAAAGATGAGAAGCCTCCTACCAAAAACGGGTGTTCGTGGCAATAGTATAGTTGGTTTATTCGGTCAGCCTAACGATGTATGTATTTTCTCCAAGACACGTATGTTTATCGCTCGATTAAATTTAGTTCTGTTCAAATACTTGTATGAGTGGTTTTTTTTTACAATGGGGCTCAAGTCTCACGCTATCGTCTGTTAATCCCACAAATCCTGAAATCCCTTAAATACCTCAGCCACATACTAATTTGTAAACTGGTCACAAACTCAAGCATGACAGTTACGTGCACACATTTTTTTTTTTTAAATTTTTTTTTGCAATTCACTGCTGACCATTAAAATTACAATACTAAGAAGAACACGAGCTATAACAACCAGATTTATTGGACAGAATACCAATTATACAAGCGTGACATGGTTGCTCTTGAAATTCGGTATGATGTACAGAACATGGCGAAACCAGTACTGTGTGGCCTCATCACGGGCGGCAATAGCCGCTGCTACACGATGCGGCATTGAAAGGAAGATGCTGGATTTCCGGTCTGGGGTACATCCGACCATGCTGCTTCGATACGTGCCCAAAGTTCATCCGTTGTGGCCGCGGGTGTCCTGTGGCAGGCCAGTCGTCGTCTGACCACTGACTACACGTTTTCGATGGACAAGAGATCCGGTGAACACGCAGGCCAAGGAAGGAGTGTGATAATACCATATTATGGTTGTCATCCAGGAACCGTCGAATAATGTGTGCTACATACGGTCGCGCACCGTCCTGTTGGTACACGACCGCAGGATGTTACTGAAGATAGGAGACAACAACAAACTCCAATACATCCGCGATATCATGTTCACTGGTAAGCATACCAACGATCGGCACTAGGCTCAAAGGGGTACTGGGATCCGATAGCACCTTATACCGTAACTCCAGGGGCTGCGCCAATGTGACGGTGCACAATGCAGGACTCGGCCAGCTGTGCACCGCGGTGCTGCCAGACACGGATGCGACCATCGTGGTGCTGTAAGCAGAAGCGGGATTCGTCGGAGAAGACGATGGCATGTCATTCGTCCCTCCAGGCCCGACGTTCCGCACGCACCATTGAAGCTGCAGGTGCCTGTGGTGAGCAGTCAGTGGCAGCCGCTGTAACAGGAGCCTGTGCAAGATACGGCGATGCTGCAGACGGCGACGAACTTGCGTGCGGACGCATGCTGATGTGCCACATCCCTGAACTTCTTGGCGAAGATGTTTTATGTTGATGTGTGGCGCGAAATATCGCCCTATCCACCAACCAGATGTCTGTCCTCGCACTCGTTGGTGCGACGGGGCGTTTGACTTCCTGCACGTCGCTCCACCCCTCTCTCAAGAACCCACTGATCCCTAATCCGCTTCACTGCGATCGCATTTCTTCCAACGCTGTAACAATTTTCTCGGTAGAATAGCCCAAAATCCTGATAGGCCATGTTGCTCCCGCGGTCAAAGGTGGACACCTGTTCGTATGGTTGTGTTCTTCGACGCGACATGCTCACTCCATCTGTGAACACGAACGGCGAAGAAACCCAACACCACTACTTCTCAGTGGCTCCCCGACATCCAATTATATACCTGGTATCAGTGTCGCCAATGGCGGACGTGCTACGTCACTCATCTGAACAACAATAATGTAATTGTCCTACCCTGATGTAGGTATTAGACAAATGTGGGTCCATCAGGTGTGTCCTTTCTGTTGGAATTGCATTTTTCAGCTGTGTATTGGTAAGCATATAAGCTTTCGCAAATACACTGACAAAAAAAAAGGAGCGCTAGAGAATGCACATAGAGACAGTTAGGGGCATCTGTCTCTACTGGTGCCTTTATCCAAGATACCACTATTGGCGAGTGTCTTTTAAAAACAATGAAACTGGAGGAAAGATCTCCAGCAACTACTAAGATGCAGTGTAAACGTCAGGTGCTGCGCAACAGCGTTGGGACCTTCGAGCCGTTGGCAGATGCAGGGAAATTAGTTGCTTCAGTGACTTTCGGGCTATATTCCACTGTCTGTATACTGGGGCCCCATTTCGTTATCCCACAGGCAGATGCCCCCATAACCAGATGGCACCAGACTCACTAATATTCCTTCACCCAGCCTTGGTACTTACTCATAGTTGTATGAGCTTGTTTAATAAACTGTGGAATAATTGCAGGCGAAACTGAAATGCATTCGAGCTCGAATCTTTACTTGCGCTTTAAATAAATGCGATTTTCCAGTCCTTAGCCATTATTGTTGTTGGCTGACAATTAATTTGGCGTCTTTGAAGCCCAGCTTCGTTCAATTTTTCTATAATTGTGTACCCTGCCGCTTAATGTAAAACGTTACACCGAATGGAACCAAGACCCACTTTTAACGCGCAGATGAAATTAAACTATGAAATTGATTCTAATGCAATACATTTATATTTCTAAATTGCCAGTTTTTACTATAACGATGATGAAATGAAAAGGAACCCAATTTGAGCGGCCACCAACTCTGAACATTGTAGTATTTAATGGACGTTATGTAATTGAAAAATTTCTCTTTAATCGCTGTTGTTATTTCTTTGATTTCGCCCCCATTTTTTGTCAAATAAAAGCAGTTAAGCCAGGATGTTTTCTTCCTATGTTGAATGCAAAATTGCCCTTTCAAGGGTGTTGGCCACCAAAAATTTTGTTATCTTATATTTGTATCACATACTGTTCAACTTGTAAACATTATCTGTAAAAATGTTTTTCTTATTTTTTTTATAGATCGTATGGTTTTTGCTAAATACATGTCAGAAATTTTTCGAAAATGTAAATACATTTACTTGTACCATTTTACATATGTTTTAATGTAGCTCTCATTTTAGTGTGAATTATATATTTTCTGTACGTAAGTTAGTTTTAATTATTTGTACAGTTATAAAGACCGTAAAATTGTAATTTTGACATGTACGCGTATTTATGCAAAATTTATGAGTTCAACTTTTTTTTTTTTTGCTAGGAAGGAGCAATTAATGATAATGCCTAAAAGTTGAACAGAATGTGATACAAATATAAAATAACATTATTTTCATGGCCAGAGCTCTTAACTCGGGACCAGCTTTATTTAAATCGGTAACTGGCATGCTGAAATGAAGGCAGGACAAACTACAAAAACGTATGAAGAAGTAGTAGAAAAACATAATAGTTGTTTGTCCAATTCTCTAGATCAAGACTGCCACTTTTCAATTGCATTATTTATATCAGCAATTAATATTAATTAAATTGATCAAAATTGATTGACTCGTCGTTTACTGCTTTCAGTGGTTTTATGTGTGCAGAAATCTACGAAACTGACATTTTCTGAGGGCTGGTTATTATTTAAGAAAGTGTGAGTTTACATAATTTTTGTCATTCGGTCACAGTTTACATGCCTTCGGTGACTCTGGGTAAATTATAAAAAACATCGAATATCGTGGACTAATCATGTGCAATCTAGTCGGAAGATAAGATGCATATCAATCGGCAATACACTTACCAAGCTACGCCGATTCCAGTAACCAAGTTAGCATACAACATGAAAATTTATTTCGTAAATTAATTGACCTTCATTTACTGAAAACTTCAATGATTGTTATGAGTAATTATTACAGGAAACACTTCCGGTGCAACCGGGTCTAGTGGGTGGTGTTAACGGGAGAAGGAAGGCCAGCCTTCCCCCACCCCCTGCTAAGAGTGGTGTGCCCCATTCTTTAATCCACTCTAGCTCACAACAAACTAAGGACAATTCCACTTCACACTCAAACAAACTTATTCACTCCCTACTAATGAACAACACTGGTCTTCCTCTGTTTCCATATTCATTTTAATTTTACAGCGTTTAATTACTGAGGTTTTAGACTCCTTGCTGTTATGAAGGTTATTTCTCTTTACATGACGTTTTTTCCCCCTTTATTTGTCGTCATAATTGCATTGCTAATGAAGTGACGCTTGGCTGTGTACGTCCCACAGTTGGGAAGCCAAATAACACATCCAAAAGAGTACGTAGCGTATTTCGTTAATGCTTAGTGGCACAGACTATATGATGCCTGAAGGTTAAGGGGTTTGCAATAATGTAGACTTTTACTGTTTCATTTTGAAGGACGATTATATTGTTTCGAATTTAACACAAATAAAATACATCAGCACTTGAGAGGTGTGGTACTGTAATAATTTGGTTACTAGGATTGACTGCTAACGACTTCGTGATGGGGGGGGCTTCTCTTGACGGTGATTGTATACTTAACTCTTGCTGGTATGATGTCAGCTGTGGTGGGTGAGCTCCGGCGATGGGCGGCCTTGGCAAGGCCGCAGTTGCTGCCGTCTCACTGTGGTGATGTTCTACTGACGTGGCCGAGGGTCCGATTTGCCCCCAGTCAAAATGGCGCGGCAGACCTCCCTCTGCGCGGCGATCTTCAACTGGCTGCTCGATGGTCTACTGATCTAACCTCTCGGCCCAGTAATCATCAACTGTCTGACCTCTCTGCGCAGTACTAATCAACTGACCTACCACTACTCTCGAAAAGGGGTTTTTATGCTCGCCAGCCTCTACCATTAATTGTCGGCACGTGTCGCCTTGTGGGGGGGAGGAGGCGAGGGGGTAGGACGCAGAACAATGCCTTTCAAAACACGTGTCCTGGTTCCTGAAGATTGTGGGCGGCGGGGTAGTACCTCGCCCCTAGCTTACTCTCGTCAGCTATTTCTTCGGTGCGTTTCCACATTGTCCTGTGGTTAGCTAAGGGGGTGAGGGGGGTGTTCTCGGCACCAATATCCAGCTCGTCAGCTATTTCTTCCGTGGTGCGTATATTTTGAATTTAGGCAAAATACACATGATTATTTGGTGATATCCCGTGAAACCTCTGCGCTCCACAGATCTCACGGGCTGGCTAGAGGCCTAGGGGGGTGAA